>APFE030023816.1:28043-100374 GCA_000404065.3 Pinus taeda | reverse complement strand
GTTTAAGGAGAATTCAAAGTTATTGTTTGCTCTCCTTAACTCCTCACCTGTCATTCCTAACCATCCACCTCAATCAAAGGCATCAATACTGTCTCCTACCTCGCCCCAAAGAACCCCCTGCAGAAACTGTGTCCAATCCCGCACCCAAAATTGCCATCCCCTCAATTTGCCACCAAAAACCCAAAAACTCAAAAATCAATCTTTCTAATTAGTTTACTAGCCTAATATCAGTGTTACCCTATTGGTCATCTCATCTATTGAAGATTTTACGAGATATACTGAAGAGAGCCTTCTCCTGCCCCGTAGGGCTAGCTACGAGGCTAAATGGTTTGATGTTGCCTTGAGGTTTGCCTTCCTTAGCCTGAGGTGAAATTTCAAGCACTAACAGGTTCAACAGTATTCATCATACTAGTTATAAAATCATTTTCCCTATATCTTGCAGGCAATTGAGCTTTCCTACCTGATCTCCTAAGTGGTGGGGTAGCCTCAACCCTTGTCTGATCATCATTCTCTTTTTCTTCCTGCTGGCACTGCTATTGTATCTACTGTTGTTGCTGCTGTTGTTCATCTTCTGCCTTTGTCTTCTGCTAATCCTGATTGTTTCTTGTTTCTTCACTTTCTTCTTCCACCAAGTATGGAATATCCCATTCCTCATTGTGCTTATCAGATTCTTCATGATCCTTCTCATGGAATATAACATCTCTACTAACAAAAATTTTGTGAGTGGAGGGATCAAATAATCTATAAGATTTATTTTGTGAATAATACCCTATAAAGGTACATTTGATGGCTTTTGAATCTAGTTTTCTTTTGTCTTCCTTTGGAATATGGGAAAATGCTTTAGACCCAAATATTCTTAAATGTTTTACTACAAGCTTAAATCCATATAGTGCTTCATAAGGAGTTTTAAACTCAAGACTATTTGTAGGACTCCTATTTTTTAAGTAAACTATAGTATTTAATGCTTCAGCCCAAAAACCATTCGACAGATTCTTACCTTTTAACATGCTTCTAGCACATTCCACCAGTGTTTTGTTCTTTCTTTCTGTTACTCCATTCTGCTGAGTATGGTGTACTGTAAATTGCTATAAAATTCCATGATCTTTACAATACTTGATAAGATCATGCTTCCTGTATTCTCCCCCTTGATTGGAGTGGCGAATTTTTGTCTGCTTCCCTGTTTGCTTTTCAATCATATTTATGAACTACTTAAAGTATTCAAATGTGTGACTCTTCTTACTCAAGATATATACCCAAGAAAACTTTTTGCAGTCATCAATAAACAGTAAAAAATATAGTGCACCTCCTAATGACTTTGTTTGCATGGGTCCACAAAGATTTGTGTTCACTAATTCAAGTATATCTCTCTGTTTCTTCTCTATTCGAATAGGGAATTCTTCTCTCTGCTTCTTTCCTAATGTACAGGCATCACAATCATTATGCACTTGTTTTAACATAGGAATATCTCTTACCATTTCCTTTTTCTGAAGTAACAACAAATCATTGTAGTTGATATGACCAAATATTTGATGCCACAACTCTTCTATAGTCAAACCCACTATTGTTAAAGTTCGAACTAGTGATGGTCTTACATCCAATTTGTATAGACCTCCTATTCGAATTCCTGTAGCAATTGTCTTCATGCCATCTAGAAGATCTTTAATATAGCAATTAGATTTAAAAAATTCAAATTTAAGGTCTTGTTCTGTAATCATGGATACAGAAATCAAGTTCTTTGTTATACCGGGCACATATATAACATTATAAATTTGTCTTACATTACCATTAGGTAAAATGACAGAAATTTTCCCACATCCTTTAATCTGATAACTTCTATCATCACCTAGGTAGATTTGTGCTCCGTCGTTGATTTCTTTAAAATCTTCAAACCATTGCTTGTTCCCTATCATATGTGTTGATGTTCCCGAATCTACATACCAGATTTCTGCATCAACATTCTCATCATGATCTACCATGAACAATCTGAAATTTCTCTCATGATTATCATTCGCAAGATGACCTACATGTCTTTTCTACCTCTAATATTCTTCATGATATTTCTTCTTCTTCCACTCTCTAGCTATATGACCCAGTTTTCCACAATAAAAACATCAATTGTTTCTATTCAGATTCATACATTGGGTCAGATTTGGTATTTTATGTGTGCTTCCTCCATCTGCTTTTGCGGATTTCCTTTTCCTTTGTAGAAGTTATTTTTTTCCATCAATACAAGATCGGCACTCTCGGGCTTCAGAGTTGATCTTCTTTCTTCTTATTGCATCAGTATTCCTATCAGTTCTTCAAACTTCGGGATTTTCTCTCTCACAATTATCCCAGTGATGAACATTTGGTAGTCATCGGTCACACCATTCATGGTAATTGTTACAATATCTATATCTTCAACTATATGACCAATATATGCCAATTTGTTCTTTAGATCTTTGATCCTTGCTATGAAGGCAACAACTATTGCATTCTCCTCCATCTTCAGGGATAAGATCTTGCTCTTTAGGAATAGAAGATGATTTGTATTCCTGATCTCATATAGATCCTTCAAAATTCCCCAAATTTTTCTTGTTGATTTACATTCTCTAATAGGTGGTATGATGCAGTCTTTCACTGACATATTCAACAACATCCTTGCTTTACCCTCACGCTTCTCCCAATCTGGGACTGTTGCTGATCTAACTACTGGCTTCTGTTCATCCCCATTTGTAATCATCTAAGCACTTTGTACCTCTAGCAGAGTCTGCATCTTGAATTTCCAATTCACATAATTATAGCCATCGAGCTTGTTATGCTCATTCAAGCATGCTTTAAACATTTGATCATTCATCTTGGCAATTAAAAAAAAATTGACAAGTAGAAAAAAGTGTTAGATTTACCCCAGATCTGTGTCAAAGACAGAGATCGTTGATCTCCAATGTTGTTTTCAACGGCCTCCTTTTGGTCTTCTCTCGACAGATCTCGGCCTCCATGTAGCCTTCTTTCAGCAGCGACCGCCAAAACGCAGCCCCTCTTTTTTGTTGTGATGTTTGTTGTTTCCCCAACCTCACAGCCTTCTCTCAGCTTCTCTCACCACAGTCGTAGTGCTTTTCCACCATGGAGTCACAAATATCTTTTCACATGTACACTTGATATCTACAGCGATCGACAAAATGAAAATATACAGAAGGTCCACAATGTGATCTTCACGGTTTTTCTTCAAAGATACACGATGATTTCGCATTAGGCGCAACTGGCAAGTTCCTTACTTAGCGAATAGGTTTTCTTAGCCCTGTCGCTCTGATACCATGATAAAAATTCAATTTTGTGTATTAAATGAAATGAAACCCATTGGTCATCTCTACAAAAGAGAGTCTGAACCAGGAGAGTCTAGCTCTGCAGAATGCTCTACATTGTTCATGTATATCACACATTATATAGTAATCACAGATTTATGGAAGTTAGAACCATAACCTAAAAAATAGAAACTAATTCCTATCCCGAGTTCACGTGAACCAACTCACTATTCTAAGATATTCTCCATTATCTCTAACACAAACCCCTTTTGAACTGTAGACTCTATAGTCCAATGGAAGGTTCATAAATTTAATCAACCAAACAATTTAAAACTAAACTTCGAATACTCATAACTAGCCTAATATATAATACAACAAAGTTAAATATTATAGAGAGCCATCTCTTAAGCTGGCAAGGTTAGATCCCAACTTCCAAAGTAGGTTTGTTGTTACCTTTGTGATTTTCTTCTGTAACCTCGGATAATTACAGAGTGCTAACACAAATATTGTTGAAACTAGCTCTAACCCTTTCATTGGTAATTTTGATGCATTGTTTTGAAGGAGACACAATCCTTCATATTTCTTAAACATTTTAGTATTTATTTGGTATGACATTGGTATCAAAAGGTTCAATTAATACCCTACCATTTTGATAATAAATTCAACAATATTTGTGGCTCTTTTGGAGCAGAATTCAATCTAGTCTCTATTGCACTCAAATTTGTGATTTCATGAACCTCTCTAAACAAGTAAGAAAAAAACATACTCCTATATGACCTCATCATAGTAGGATTGAAACCAGCACAGTGATATATCCTTTATATTTGAGTTGAAACTTGTTAAGAACCCCATAGAGATGCATCTTTCATAGTGTTGAATCTCAAGCAGCTTGAGTTGGCTTCTACTGGCAGTTGTTTGAAGAATATATAAAATGTGTTCAAAAGTATGTGATTTGATTTAAGGAAAGCTTGACTTACCACTGTGAACCTTTCGAGATCATATTTTCAGCTTAAATACTCAACGATTTATCTATTCGGAGACATGTGGATTAAACTATCAAGAATTACGATTCAATGACACCTATGTGTGGATCAACATGTGCGTGTGAAGTTTTGATGCACAGACATGCATAAATACATAAAAAACTATAATAATAATAATGTTGAAACAACAAGTATTGGCACAAGCACAATTGTAGTCACACTCTCATCCATGGGTCTCTTAAAGCATGTTATCACTTATAGATTTCCAGTGTGAGTTAAGTGAATTTTATACATTAAATGTATATGTTAGTTATGTCGGTTTTTTAAGGGACATATTTGGTATGTTTCACATTATATGATAAGCATATTGGGCCCCATAAACATATTTTAATTTGTTTTGAAAGTTCGATGTGTCACACATTAGGCAATTGTGGGTGGTCAATAAATCATTTCAAGGTTACCTAAAAAGAATAAGATTGTAGAATGATTAATTTTATATAGTGATTTTGAGTAATTTGAGTCATGATTAATCATTTTTTAACTATGGAAGAAGTGTCATAATCAGAGCTATGTAGTGAACAATCATAAGATGTTTTAATGTTCTATTTTAATGATTAGATTCTTTACTACAAGACGTAAAATGATAATGAGCATATTATAGAGGAGGATCTGATTGACACGATTGATAAACTTAATGTAGGTAGATTTTAGTGACAGTGATCGCAAAAGAGGAAATAATTATAGGATTGACTATGATAGTGGTTATAATATTTGTGGTTATTGAGATTACAATATTGTGACAGTGTTTTGACTACATAACTAAAATTGATTAGTACAAAGGTAGAATCAGTTTAGTGGCATTAGGTCTTGAAATATTTGACATTGAATGTAGTGAATTGGGTTGATTCTTTAGGAAGGACAATTGATAAGCTAGGGTTTGATTATCTAAGATGTTGTTGTACAATGATATGATATGACTTGACATGTCAATGACCTCGTGAATAGAAAACTTGATGTGTGACAATTGTGACAGTGTGTGTTGTAGTTGAGAAAGTATGTGTTATAGTAGTGAGTGGTAGAAATAGTAGTAGTGGTAGTAGAAGAGACAGGAGCAAAGGAAGGTTTGATTGACTTGTAGATTCTCGTTTTGCAATTTCTAATTGATATCGAGCATAGGTGTATCTAGTTTAAAAAATGTGAAATGTGGTCCATCAACTGATTAGTGTGGTGGGGTGGTGCAAGGAAAGAGAGTGGATTATCCTTAAGGTTTGAGCCTAAGAACACTTCACAACACCATAGTGGTGCTAGGGAAGGTTGTAGCTCACACAGGGCGTTGGAGCATCAGTCTAGTAGCAGTTGGTAAACAGGGTGTTGGAGCATCGATAAGGTTGGAGCATGAAGACTAGGATGTTGGAGCATCCTTCTAGTTGTAGTTGGTAAATAGGGAATAGGAGCATCCTACAAGTTGGATCTTATAAATGAGGGGGTTGGAGCCTCCTTCAATTGGATCTTAAAACTTGATGTAAATATTTTGAAGTAAAACACTAAGCGTTTGATGGTTTTTGTTCAAGAGGGGTTTCCACCTAAAAATCATTTTGTCTAATATCTCTATTTTTACGCATTGTTGAATGGTGTTGAAGGATGCTTATGTTTACCTAATGCTAATAAAAATTAATGCTCCATGGAATTAAAAATAGACTATTGATAAAGAGAAACTAGTTAGTCCAATTCCTATGCTCAGTGAATTAGGTTTTGTATTTTGGAAAGGTAGAATGGAAGCTTATTTTCAGGCTCATAGATATGAGGTATGACACTCTATTGTTTCTCAAGACATATTGACCAACGAATCTAGAAGGTACAATAAAAAAATCCATGAATCTAATCCTTAATACTTTACCAAGTATTTTAAAAGAAAAAGTCAGTCAATGCTTAACAACCAAAATTCTTTGGGAGAAAATTCATGATCTCTATGAAGGTAAAAAGCATGTAAGTCAAGATGAAGATGAAGACCATACTTAGGTCAGAGAATCTGACAATAGAGAAGAAAACTAAGGAGTAGTTGACATACAGGAAAAAAATGATTGTTGTCATATCTGACCTAAACAAATCAAGGAAGAAAAATCAGAGATTCGAAGAAGAGGTTTCCCTTATAAGGAAACATGTACTAGAAGAAAGGAAGAATGAGGAAATATTGACAAGAGTATTAGAATAATACGTTCATAAACATTAGGTAAAAATCAACCAAAATCAAAAGGAACTCACTATAGTTGCATAAATAGATAGACTTGGGGAAGAAAATGAAAGGTAGAAGCAACAACTACAAGTTCTTATCAGAAGAAAAATAGGTCACTCTTTTAAAGCTACAACTTGAAGAAGAAGAAGAAGGAAAGAGAATCTTGAAAATATGACTTCAAGAAGATATTGATAAAAAACAAGGAGAACATGACACTTCCCTATCTAAAATAGATAAGCCCGGGAGGGAGAAATTTCTATATGATTAAAGGAAGAACCACAACATGGATAAAATGAAGAAGAAGAAAAAAGAAGTTGGTAAAGCCCCATGCAATGAAGGTACAAACTCCAATAACATGAAATAAATATTCGTAGCAGGATCCCTCAGAGGTAAAATCAAAATGAAGAACAAAATAAGGTTAAAAATGTTGTTACTCCAAGAAGTAATCAACAAAATGCAACACCTCCTCCAAAGAATGATAACTTCAAAAGATCCATAGGACGAGACAACACATCCAAGTACCTTAGCACATTTAATGGATATTATTTTTCATATTCTAACTATGTGCATATGGCTAGGGATTGTATAATGTATGACATGTGTGATTATTAAAGATGTTATCAAAACCGTAGAAGCTGAATTGCTACATCGCAAGGCAAATTTCAAACAAACTTTGTCAGTAGAAAGTACATGTCACTAACTTAATCATCTAGGACCAATATTGAATGTTGTAAATTTCATAACTATTGGCACATAACTCACAATTGCAGGTGCAAGATGGAATCTTCGATGAATGACAAACCTGATATTAGGTACAGGAAGGTATGGAGAAGAAAACATATGGAAAGTCTCAACATTCATGCTTTTAGGTTTTGTAAAGGAAAAAGGGAATGGTGAATCTCCAATGGAAGATGTTAAAGTTCAAGATGATCCATCCAAAGAGTTGGTTCACATATTATTCTAAAAAATTTAAGATGTCTACTCCCTGTGAATAATAAAAAAGAGAGAGTGTATGCAGCAATAGTTGTGCTTCTAATAATCTATTTTTGAAAGGATAACAACTAGGATATATGAATAAGTCTATAGAATTTCATTCATTACTATGAGTAGTTTCAGTGGAGTATCTTTGATAGATACAGTTGTGGAAAGAATCACAAAATGACCCATGTTGTTGATGCATAGTAATAATTAGAATCAACTATGGCAATTCATGTGAAGCATAATAGAGGGAGACAGGTTGTATATTGTAGCAAAAATTAAGTACGAGAAGTAATTAAAGGAAGAAAAAAATGTTGTAGGAGTATAGTGGAAGGAATTTCGACAAGGGAAATCATGCATAACAGGAAAAGTAGGAAGCTTGTCAAGGGGAGTAACCCTTTTCCATTTATGCCAAAGTGAGGGATAAATCAGGAGAAGAATATTGAGGCATGAAGTTAGGGGGAGCAATGATCATAGGGGGATTATGTGTTTCCATAAATGAAAAATGGGGAGATTATTGAATGGTTTTGTAATTCATGTCAACATCTATTAATGAATGATGTTAATAATTGTCTAATTTATCATCAATTGGAAGCTCCAATGGAATAATGGTTGGAAACCTAGTAGCCATGCATTTGTTGATGTGTTTACAGATGAATCTCAGTGAACTTGATCTCAATATCATCCTTATTATATTATCCTCATCAATTTGATTCCAGTGGTATGTAGAATTCCCTAAAAGCACTCATAGTTTAGGAGTTATTCTCTTTTGAAGATGAAGCCACAATTTATGGGTGCAAAACCAAAAGGTGGATAATGCAGCAAGGTCTCATTGATTAACCTAATGCTTACTAAATATTTAAAATAATCAAATATTTGTGGTTAAAATTAAGATAAAAATGAATATTTGGGCCCCTAATCATTTAATGGTCCAAAGTATCTATTAAAAGGATAAAAGTATTTTATGTAATGGCACCACTACCAATTCAACTTTGATTTCGTTTTGAAATTTCAAATTTTAATCAATTTTTTTCCTCCAAAGGTGGAATTTGGCTTCCCTAATTCAACCTCTCCTAGTCTATGTAAAAATATTAATTAGCTCACATTGGTATGAATTGAATGTTAACAAAAAGCTTCTAATTCTCTAAAATTATCAACCCCCATGGTGTATTACAAAATCAGAAGAAGGGTTTTGGGGTTTTCGTATTTTTTAAGAGTTTTGTTGATTTTCATTGCAGGAGGAAGGGTCTCATTTACCTCTATAATTTACCTTGGTACATATTTTGAACAGAGTTTAGATATTCATTACTTGGACCTAGACTTGAAGTCTTCTCCTTGACTGTGGAAAAAAAATTTAATTTATTGACTGGAGAAGCTTATTAAAGGAACCCTATTCTAAGGCACTCGCTAGATCAGTTCCAAGTCCAAACAATATTCTAAAACTTTGTGTGAAGGAGGTGATTTGGATTTTGTAGTAAGGGAAGTCTGAACCAGACCATAGACCATCTGAACCCCCTTCTTGAGGTATTTTTGTTGAACAAATTTGTCCTACTAGTGGAAATGTTTTGGCATTCTTTGGTGGATTACAGTAGCATATTGATTATGATTTCATTGGATTATTCTAACTACTATCTCTATTCTGAGTAGATCTAAGTGGCAAACATTGTAATTCCAAATATTGTTGAAACTAGTTATAAACCTTTCTTTGGTAATTCTAGTGCAATGTTTTGAAGGAGGCACAAACCTGCCTATTTCTTAAATATTTCAGTATTGACTTGGTCTAACATTGGTTTTAAAATGTTTAGTTTATATCCTACCATTTTCGTAAGAAATTCAACAAGATTTGAATCCCCTTTGGAGCATAATTGATTCGAATTGGATCCATGAAGAAAAATCAGAGAACCATGATTGCATCAAATCAGGAAAAAAAATTTGAATTCAAAGAGCATGGAGTGATCAGAAAAACCTCTAAAAAGTGGCAGTTACTAGCCAGCATGGAAAGACGATGACCTCAGTCAAAGCACACTGAACGAGGCCCATGGAGACTATGTAGGAGGAGAAACTATCCCCTGGGAAGCCTAGATCAGGAAAAGGAGTTAGTTTTTGATGCACGATTAGCGCATCACTGGAAAAACCCCTCAAGAAGGAGAGGCCTCGAGTGCTCGGTCACATGGGAGCTGGTAAAACCATGGGGAAAAGGCTAAAGGCTAAAGGCAGGACCTACGCTCCAAAAACCGGAGGTATTTATTAGGGGCACCCTTGGGTAGTAAGCAGATTTGGCGAAAAAGGAGAGATTCCACTCAATGCCCGACACGTGGAAAGCGGAGGAGAGAGAAAACCACTGCTCATCACGTGCTAATGGTTGAGCAAGTAAACTGCGCAAAATGAGTGAATGGCATCAGATCTGGGGGCTCCAGATCTGACAGCTGAGATCGTACCCGATGGGAAAGCCGGAATTGATGAGGGATTAAGCTGCGATATGTAAGAATTTGAGGTCTGATTTGATGCGGAGATGGTGGATGAGTCATTTCCCAACATAATCGAAGGATCTAACACGAGGAAGAGTTGGCACAGTTTGTAGGAGGACAAGTGGCCACTCCCTGTGAGCCTGATGATGATGCCAAGATAGGGAACTCCAAGCGAAGCTACAGCAGGTGACCTGATGGAGGTGAAAGGGGAATCAAATAGCCATGAGATCGAATGGATTTAAAGCCATGAAGAGATAAAGCAGAAGACACAGAAGACCTAAGGTGGAGAAAAAAAGAGGAATAAGACAAAGAAAATGAAGAAGAAGACAGTGAAGCAAAAGAGTAGAAGATAGAGGGTCGAGTTGACAAAAGGCAACGTCGAGCATGAGAGAGCTTAAGAGATTCAAGCCATCCCTGAGAGGATCTGTCAGGACTGAGCACCACATTGAGCTCTTTTAATTAAATACCAGAAAGCTCGAGAGCTGGTAAGGAAAAGAGTCTGTGCACTCTAGTGGCTTGGGGAATCCAAGAACCACATTGCCAAGCAATTCTATTTCAGGAGTCTCAGATTGAGCTCCTTCATTGTAATTCTTTGCTTTAAAGACACAATAAAATAAGGCTGCCACTGAAAGCTAGACCAGAGACATAGCCTTGGAGGATAGGGTGAACTCCTTATTAATTGTTGTGTTCTTGTATTTGCTTACTGTATTTCTCTGTTGTTTTCCATTTTCCAGTGTCTGTGTATTTTGCAATCTGATTGATCCATGGCTAAAATAGCATAGACACACACCATCACATGAGTCTGTAATACCTTCATTCAATAATTAATTAACTGAGTTCACTCAAGGGTGATTATCAGATCAATAATTCAATCTAGCCTATATTGCACTCAGATTTGTAATTTTGTGAACCTTTGTAAACAAGTTAGAAACAACATACTCTTATACGACCTCATCACAGTAGGATTGAAACCATCAAAATGATATATCCTTTTGTTCTAAGTTGAAACTTGTTAAGAACCCTGTATAGAAGCATATTTTATAGTGTTGAATATCAAGGAGCTTGACGTGGATTATATAGGAAGTTGTTTGAAGAATAAAAAAAACATGTTTAGAAGTATGTGATCTAATTTAAAGAAATCTTGAACTAGCACTGTGGCCCTTTCTTCATCATGGTAAAATTCCACTTTTATATCTCATTTGATGGATATAATGATTTCATTAAATTTCTCTTTTGGAGAGGACCAAAATCAACCTAAATATCACTCAAATCAGATAGGGGAAAGTATACTTATGAAGAAAAGCCAACATGTGCACATTTGACAAGGTTGTCTCTAAAGCAAAGTGGACACCCTTGGAAGGCTATAAATACAAGTGACCTATACCTCATTTGAACACCATCATGAGACACTCTTCTATATTTGTTTTTGGCTCACAGAGGTCTGAGGCTCATCCACGGAGAAACAAGTTCGCCCTAAGGTGAAATTGCAGGGTCTAAAGCTTACATCTCAGTTTTAGCGTTTTAGGCCATAGTTGTAGGCACAACATAGGAATAGATCGACCACATTTGCTCACACATAATTTCATACATGTGTCTAGAGACTTCCAGTCACACATACAACTATCCATCCATGTGAATGAGAGTTATGGTTTTAGAATCATAGCTCGCATGTCAAGCTTAAGGGTTCAACTAGGATGTTATATTCACTTGCACATCTCATTCTCCATGCAACCGAGGCCTAAATGATGGAATCTTAGTTTTCGGAAGATTTTTCTTAGTGACCACATGGTTTGGTAGTTGACTATAGATAGTGAAAGTTCATTACAAACTTCAGAATCAGATTTTTGAGTATAAGTTTTGTTGGGTTCATTTATGGATGTTATAGTTGTTTTTGTTGGTTAGTTACATAGATGAAGATATGGACCATTGTACTATATTTTGTTGAATAATTTCATGACAATATAAGAATAAGAAGAATTTGAAAGGGTTTTCCCCATAGTGGGTTTTTCCCTGGTCTCCAACCAATCTTGGTGTCTTTATGTGTGAATTATTTTCTTCTATTGTTCCTTTACCTTCTTCTACATTGATGATGATGATATTTTTCTTTATGCATAGTTGCATAAGTTTCCGAATAATTATGTAAATCTTAATAATGTTACGATGTTATGGGGTGAATTAATGTGTTAATGAAGAAATGCAATTATCAAAGAAAAGAAAAATATAGCCCTATGAAAAATTAATATGGTACTAGAATTGGGCTCAATAAAAGTCATGGAAATCAGCCTTATGATGACACCATTGATGGAAGCAAGAAGAGGATGGTGGAGACCTAAAAGAATTCTAAGGTTTGAAGAAAACCTTAGGAAATTTGTGTATTAGGGTTTGATGGAAATTGTAAAGTTAGGGTTTGAGAGAAGCCATGTTTTATGGAAAATATTTGAGACATGAAGCCTAGCATGGTCAATGTGAAGATGTTGAAGCACTTGTGACATATTTCATGAAGACCTAGATGAGATAGTCTCTAGTAGGCTTGGTGGTTGATAAAGTTGATTGAAATACTGAAGGAAACATTTCATATAAACAATAGAAAATTATGGCTTTTGAAGGTTTCTTCAAGAGGGATAGGATCAACTCTCATTGAGGATAAGTTATTTCTAATTTATGAAGATTCTCGATATCCTTGCTTTTTAGACATATTGATATGATTATTGTTTTGATCATTACTTATACTTCCTACATGTATATTTGAGTATTTGGATGTTTCTAACCTCCTTGATGAGATATAATAAGATGATCCTTCTTGAGGATCATTTGAGATGTAGGAAATAAAATATAGAGCTAGAAAATGTAAAGAGGCACCTAATGAAAAGATGACAAAGTGCTGCACGTTACCTATGTCAAATGAAAAGATGCACAAGTATTTGAATATCTACAAGGTATGCATGGTATATTCTTTCAATGTTATTTTTCAACTATAATATTGGATGGAAAGGTAATCCCTAAGGTATGATGAGAATGTATCCTTCTCAAATGGTTCATGCATGCATATGAAAGTGATTTGGATTCCTGGTTCTTATGATGAAATGGTGCACTTGATATTTGACAAGTATCTTACATAATGAATTTCTTGATTCTATGAAGCTACTTGGAAATATTGATTTCTAATACATTGGTATACGTTATATTGGGCTAACATCTATTATTTTTGATATCTTGATCCCATGAAGAAGGATAGCACCTTGATTCTAATAGATGGTAACTTGATACTATTGATGTTGAGAATGGTAGCCATGATGATATAAGTGTAACAATGAGATTGATATTCCAGATATTTTTTTGGTTATGCTTATGCTTTGATGTGCTTAGTAATTATGGCATATGGTAAAATTGAATGCCCTGACTTCATGGATTGAGTTACGCAACAAAGAAGTAATGTTGTGATCATGATTCTTGAAGTATGCTCATATTAGCTATTTGACACTAAAGGCTTGAAAAAATATTAATGTCATGATGAAGTAGATGATGCTAACATATATAACCATGATGAATATGTGGATATAGTCCGACTTTATGATATAATAGATTTGTTTATGCATGAAACTATTATAGTCAGGTTGACGACTTAAATGAAGATGACAGAAGTGGCTTCCCATTTAGATGGATAATATCTCGATAAGATCCTTACTCCTATTACCATTGCCATTATATGTATATTCTTTACTGTTGAAGTATGATTTATGGGCATGAATATACAAATATATGACATTGTTGATCTACAAAAAGTTTTGATATGAGAAGAGAGAGTTTTCCATTACTCTAAGCCTCAGTCACATGGAAGCATGGTTACAAGTGTGATTGTAGCCTTTCAACTGCACTGAAGTAAGGTCAAGTGTGAGACTATAGCTTCCCAACTTCTTGCAAGGAAGACCTATGGGTGTGACTATGCTTGTTGGTCACAACAATGAAGTTCTGTATATAAAATCAAAAGTACACGTGAAAGATGTCAGGCCTACAAATGTGGAGAAGACAACAGAAATATATGTGAGAAAGAAAGTTTGAATGTTTACTATAATATGAATATATGGACTAAACTTGTGTTTGCAGGTGACCGGGACATGCATATAGATATGTAATAATGTTTGAATTTTGTGCTATAAGAGTTTGACATGATTTGGTCGTTTATTATAGATAAGAAGTGTTTGGATTTTTTACATGATGCTTGATAATTACATAGAACTTTGACTTGATGTTAAGATATGTTGTGGACTATGGATCTCAATATGATATTGAATTTGGGATTTGACCTGTTGACTATTGATTTGATTTGATGATTGATTATTTTCCTTGATGACAATGTTGTGTGCGTATAATGACTTCTAGTAAGTAATACTGGTATTCGATAATGGCTTTGTATTGGACTCCTCTTTCTTATCACATTGGTTGAAGTATTGACAATTGTGATTAAGTGTGAAGTAATTTGAAAATGAATGGATGGAACCTGACTTATTCTTGGTGTATGAATTTTCATCTAGTGACTTATATTATGATTATGAGGATGACATGATGAAATTTGGATTGATATTGTTTGATCAATGACAACTTGTTAGCATGATAATAGATGAAGTCATGACTTGATTAGAGCTCTACCTGTCACCTGGCCTAAAGAATTTGATAGAAAATAAATTGATGAGTTTGATATTAGTTTTGACCTGGCAACAATGATTCCTGTAAGGCTAAGCATATTGATTTGGTAAAGTGTTATGTTTGTAGAAATATTTGTGTAAAGCAAGCTCCCTAATCCAGATATGTCTGCATTGATAATTATCTATTGAAGACAAGAATATGTGTTAATCCAAACCTCTACTTCAGAAGTGTTCCAAGGTATGAATTTGATTTTGAATTTGGTTTTATATGTTGATGGTCTACTCTTGCTAGAAATGAGCCTTTGATAATCAAAGTAAGAGGGAAATAGTATCTAAAATGCAAAATGAAAATCATGGCTTGGTGAATCAATTTCTGAAGTTTGGAAAAGAAAAATCTATATTGCAAAGTTGTTTAAGAGATATTGTTGAACTTGACTTGGAAACCAAGTTTATTAAAGCATTGATATTCTGTTTTTAACATATATATATATATATATATATATATATATATATATATATATAATATATATATATATATATATATATATATATATATATATATATATATATATATGATGTACATAGAACCTAGATGAACTCATGATTGAGCCACTTCATATACATTGAGTTTCCTCCTAGCATCCTTCAAAATACTTGCATGAGACAATTGGTTTTTGATATGAGATATTCATTCTATAATATGCGACTACTTGGATGTATTGATGATGATTAGGATCGTTATTGATTAGATGATCACATTTGGATGTTGCTTTAGTATGATATCTACCATGATATCTTGGATGAGAGGTTTGTAGCAAGATCGAGGTTGAGTGCGATGTTACTAGCATGGATCGCTGTGAGGTAGGATGATGAATTTCCTTAGAGAGTCATCTGAGAAGGATTTGGTTATGACATGGGTACAATATGATGAAAAAGAGTGGGAACCAATTGGCAGAAAATATCACATAAAGGTGGGACTAAGTTGTTGGCATTATGACACAGGTGTTGTCCTTGATGGCAACCCACATATATGATGAATGATGGTAGTTCATAGTGCAACAGGTTAACTATGAAGGATTACAAATCAGACCCCAGAGATTGAAGAAAGAGAATGGTTTAATAAGTATACAGTGGTTCACCTTGTCCAAGTAGCTTATACACTCGGGTTCACAGAACAAAAGGAGTGTATACGTATGCATGCACTTTCACAGAGGGAAAAGCATGTATGGGATGGAAAATCAAGGATAATGAATACCAGGGGTTCCTACCATGGTATTGACCCATGGTAATGAGCATGGCAAAGAATATTGATACCGTCAAAGAATACCAGCAGCATAACTATGGTTTTGGTCTGAGGTATTGACAAAGGATCTAAGTATGTAAGGAGGAGAAGTTCGAAGGTCTAGGTGTGCAAGTAATGAATATCTTATGAAGAGTTAGATCAAAATAAAATATGTATATTATGGGTTTCTGGTGCATTCAGCTTGATATGAACTAAGAATGTACATAACTAGTTTATCATGGATGAGATCTAATGATGGATCAGGTTAATAAGACTTGAAATGAATTATGACTATCTGGTATGAGAATAGATAGTCTAGATCTGATTGCTAACATGTGTTTTATCCTTTATATGTTATGATCTGAGTATATATTAATTCTGGAACAACTGCGAAGTTATAAGTATTTATTTGTACATCCATACGCGGGTTCGGCTTGGTGAAGGCGTGTATACACATTAGTTCGAAACTTCGAAGAAGCATATACATTATGTAATATGATGTTTGAAGTTGCAGTTGGTTCTGGTTGTTGACGCAGAGTTCTGGGTTCTGCTCTGTGTTCTAGTGACAGTGATTTGATTGTTCAAATTGATTGATTGTGATTTGATTCAGTGTTGATGGGTTTCTAATGATTGGTTACATTGCAGCGGTGATTGATTTTGAGTTTCAATGTTACTAATGGGTCCAGTCTGAAAATTGGATGAAACATGTTGTTGTGTACTAGGAGTATCCAGTCTAAAAATTTATGAAACATGGTCCCTAGAGGAAGAGAGAAGTTCATAGCCTTCTGTAGGTCGACACCTACGTACTGGTAAACATATCAGCCAATACTAAAGCTAGGAGGTTGGAGTTCCCTTCTAGTAGCAGTTGGAGAACAAGTGAAGGTTAGAGCCTTCTGTAGGCCAGCGCCTACATACTAGTAAACATATGGGCTAGTACAAGAGCTAGGGGGTTGCAGCTTCCTTCCAATAGAAGTTGGAGAACGAGAGAAGGTTGTAGCCTTCTGCAGGTGGGTGCCTACATACTGGTATGAATCTATGCCAGTACAAGATTGTAAACAGGTTTTTCTTATATTAAAAGAAGACAAAGACGACAATAGCAGGTGGTTTTTTTCCCACGTTGGGTTTCCACCTTAACTCTTGGTGCTCAGGTGTGTTTCTTATGTATGATGGTTTATTCAGTTGTTACTACACATGGTTATTATTTAAATGGTTAATAAAGTATTATTGCACTGATTAAAGTTCAACATATGATGAATTAACTAAATCATAAGTTCACTAAATATACACTAGTTTCCTTAAAGGCAGTTGCATGCACATGCGATTTTCCTTCACTAAAGTAGCGTATATAAATCTGATTATGAAATGAAAATTTTACTGATTTGATAACACTGATTCACCCCCCCTCTCAGTATTATTCCCAACAATTTGTATCAGAGGCAAGTCCTTTGGTAGAAGCTTCATCTTTTGAAGGAGATCTGTAGAAACAATGGGAAAGAAGCTAAAGAAGAAAGTGCCTCAGAAGAAGAAGACATCTCAAAGGAACAATGAAAGTAGGAGAGACAATTGGCCGTTAGGTAGAAGCAAGTATGCAGATTCAGAATCACCTGAGATTGAAGATGAACAAGAAAAAGAAGTATTAGGCACAAATTTTTGGTCTTCTGGTGATAGTTTTCTCTGTTCATACAATGTTGAATATATTAAAAGTGATAGTGAAAGAAATATAGAGGAAGAAGTTAAAATACTCATAGATAAAATTAGAGATCAACAAGATCTATTTAACAAAAGGGAGTGTGCCTTCAAAGAATAAGTTACCAGATTAAAAGCTCAGTTGGAGGAAGGAAACAAAGTAAAGAAGCAGTACAAGGAAAAGGAAGATCAATGTCAAAAATTGTAGGATGAAGTGACGTCATTAAGAAATGAAGTAAATGAAAAGAGTACAACAATTGAGAGACTTAAAGATAGATCCAATTACTATGAAAGCCTTGAGGATGAGATCATCTCTCTAAAATAAGATCTTGAAAATTCAAATAAGCAGAATAAAGAACTACCTCAAGCAAATCAAGAACAAGAAAATGAGATTCTCAAATTAAGGTAACAAGTGGAAGAAGGAAGAAAGGTTGAAGAAATCATGAAGAAGCAATATCTGGAAAAGGAAGAGTAATATCAAGTTGAAGTAAATATCTTAAAAGGTAAATTAGAAGAAAAGGATAAACTTTTATTAAGTATAGTTTCGGCGTAAATCACATGAAGAAAACCTTTGTCGACGCGTTTCGAACCAACTAGTGTGGTTCATCGTCAGGACAAGTTGAATGAACAGATCTCACTTTTCATATTAAATAGATAGCAAAACTTTCTAGACCAGGTAACGGCTACAAAGACAACGGCTAGATTTGACCGGGAAACGGCTAGCTGACTTAGATAAGGGTTAAAAACTTTATTAAATATGTTAATATTTTTATTAAAATACAAAAAGGATCATGTTATAATTATAAATATATTTTGTAAAAAGTAAATTTGAATAAGTAAAAAATACATTAATAAAAAATTGTTAGTTATCATAGTTATTATAAAAGTTAGCTATAGAGTAATCTGTAAATAGTTAAATTATATTTTTAATTAAAATATAAGTTAAAAGGACATATATTTAATAAAAATATATTGAAATAAATTAATTAAATTAATTTAAAATTAATATATATTTAAAATTAATTAATTAAAATACTTAAATCTAAAATTGTTATATAAAGTAATTAAATATTAGTTAGTTTTAAATATAATCTAGTTAAATTATATTTTTAATTAAATATATAGTTAAAAGGACATATATTTATAAACATAATTTAATGTAAATTAATTTTAAATTAAAATATATTAAATTAAAAATAAATTAATTTTAAATAATTAATCTAAAATGTAGTTTATAAGTTATAATATATAAAAATTAGTTAGTTATAAAAGAAACCTAAGAATAGTTAAAATTATTTTGATCAAAATATAAGTTATATAAATATATATTAACGTAAATAAATCAATTTTCAATTAATAGTTAAAAAGTTTTTAATATTAGAGAATTCAAGGGTTAGAAAAATTAATAATTTTAAATAGTTAATAATAATAATATAATAATAATTTATTATTTTAATATATTCAATTAAAATCCCCAGGGATAAGTAAAGGGTGGTTTTAGAAAGTTTTTCTTTGGTTATTAATGTATTTAATTCCATAGGGACAAGAATGCTATTCTATTTTATTTTTATTAAATATTATTCTATGTTTGTTAAATTAACTAACAACATTTTAAAAACAAGAAGGACAAGAACAAGACCATTAGTAAAACATTGAGCCAAAGGAGAATCCCTAGGAGGAAAGAAAAGATAAGGCTCAAATGAGAAGGATATGGGAAATAAAGGGGAACTTCAAAAGCTCTAAAAGGTTAAAAACGTGGGGGGAGGGGGGGCGTGATGGATGGAAAAGGAAAGCAAGATTAAGAAGAAAGGGCAGGGTTCCAACAACTACTAATCTTCCAACCGTCATCTCTATTGAGATTGTTAGGCCTTCTTTCAATTTCAATAGCTTCCCTAAACTTACGGTGATGGAACTGTGCAACCTTGGCAATAACCTTGGCCTCCTCTATACAAACATGATGCTTGGTCTTTTCCACATGCTCTGCTAAAGCTGAAGACTTGGTTCTCCCATGTCTTAGGTCAACTGCATGTTCGTTGATCCTTTGGTGGATGGAGCACCCTGTTTCCCGATATAGGGGGTCCCACAAGAACAAGGGATCAAGTAGACTCCCTTCATGTCTTTAGGGTCAACGGGATCTTTCACCGACTGGAGGGATTTACGAATGGTGTTGAGGGGCCTAAAGGTTGATAATTGAAATTATTTTCAATTATCGATTGGGAAACATAAGGAAGTTGATAGAGCGGTAGTATGGATGAAAAGAATAGAGGCAGAGAAAATGGTGTTGATGCTTAATGAAGGAGTTTATGTGTGATGCATGTAACACCTTCTGGGTTTTAGTCCAAGGAATTTCCCTAGGAATTTATAATACTTTATGTTCGAGTAGACAACTTTCATGGGAGAACTCATAGTTGTAAGGTCTTAAAAGCTTAGTTAGGCATACAGGTAGTGCAATGACACATGGAGTCATCAAGTTGAGAGCTACCATATATGCCAAGTGTACCACTATCCTAGTTTGGGAGGGGGGATGTGAGATCTCAGATGTGATATGGTTAATGGATACAATAAGATCAATCTCTCAAATTAAAGTTTAAGGGGGGGTTTTCTGGGTTTGTTCAAGTAAACTTGACTAGGTCAAGTTGTTGGTGGTTTAAGGCTCGAGGTATACGGACACCCATGGTTTTATCAATGGATTCATCTTTTATGCAACCTATTTAAAGGTTGAATAAACCCATTATTATTTGTCTCACTAGCCAATGAGATCAAGAAATGACGTCTTTAGACACCACAATCTCTGTCAGTGCTCTACGATCTGAAAAAGGTTATATGTGTCAAGATTTAGGATTTTGGGTGGCTCCTGGGTTCTTAATGGTGTTGAATATATTTATTCCATTAAAAAGAATATTTAAACACTCCCACAATAGGATTTCTTGCAAAAAATTTCATTAGATTTCGACGAGAAATTTATCATCCAAGTAAAATTGTGGCCTCCTTAGATAATGCTCTTACTTATGTTGTAAAGGAATATGGGATTTAAAATTTTTCATGAATGAAAAGGATACACAACATAAATAAAGGAATAATTAAAGAATTAGGTTACCTTAGTCTTGTTTACATTAAATGGATAATTAAAGAATTATTTTTGTTCTTGTTTTTGGAATGTTAAATTTTCTTATACTTTAAATCATGAGGGTATGTGTGGGGGAGAGAAAATAAGTTAAGTGAAATGCTATAACAATAATATTACTTCTTAGAGTTTCTACTATGTGTATGGTACTAGGATTTTGTCCAACATTTCGAGTGGGCACTTCACCCATTCTTAGGGGCCAAGCTAAGATAAATGAGTAGAAAATAGTGCAAATTAAATTATATAAGTGCTAGGAGGCAGGACTGTTAGAGGTCAAATGCCAAACTATTCAATGAAAACTATTGGAGAAAAATGAAAAGTAAATTTAAATTAAAATGAATATAAATTTCAAATTTCCAATTTAAAGATTGGGCATGGGACTCTTAGAGGTAAAATGTCAAACGAGTCGATGAAAATGATTGTCCAATAAAAATGAATATTAAATTAAAATTAAAATGAAATATAAAGTTGAATTTTCCAATTTAAAGATTGGAAATTCTTAAATAATAAATATTAAATTAAACTAGTAATACCAAGAATAATTAAATGAGGGAGAATAATTTTTCATTGGTTTTTAATTTTAAATGGTAACAAAAGGGGGAGGTGGGTGGTGAAGGGTCGGGGAGGGGGGGGGGGGGGGGGGGGGGGGGGGGGGGGGGGCGGGGGCGTGTGGTTAGGAGACATTCAAATGAGCAAAGGGAGATTCCTAGAGATTAGGAGATAAAATTGTATGGGGTGTGAGAGGAAAAAACCACGCATGATAAAAGGAAGAATAAAATGAAAAATTTTACGATGAAAGGAGGCATATAGGTTTAAAAATAAACATTAATTGATTAAAGGAAAATAGAGAAAGAAACCAAACAAGGAAAGAGGGCGAATGGTGGGGAGTCTTAGAATTCAAGTTTAAAAAGAGAGGTTTCCATACATGGCTTAATTTCATGAACCCATCTTCACAATTAAAATTATCTGGATGTTTTTTGACTTTAATGGACTCTCAGATAATCTATGTGGAGTAGAAGGGAGAGGAGGCAATGATTTTTACTTTATCAAAGCATATAAGGTGTCTAGATTTATAGGAGTGTTCAACAAGGGTTGCTTTTGAAAACTATTATGATGCATGTTGACAATTTGTTCTCTTGGTTGGGCTTTAATAGGTCTACCAATTTGGCCTACACAAGAATTTCCATAAGAGCTTGGAATTTCATAGACCTCAAGGACTACCAATGGATCCAATTCATATTTGGGATATTTTTATAATTGCTTCAATGCATTGTAGGGTTTGAAAAGAGTTTTAGTGCTTTTATTAGCTAAATTTCTATAAGTGTGGTCTATGGTCCCTCTTATATAGGGAGGTGAAACCATAGCTCTAGCGGGGAGGGTTGTGTGTTATTTAGAGGAAATGAATTCAGAAGCTAGGAAATCCTTATTAATTTGGCTAGAGAGATAACCATTACTTTTAATGGATTTCATAAGATGGGTTTTTCTTCGTAGAGGAATTGAGAATAAAAAATGTGAATAGCCTTGGTAAAGAGGGCCTTTAAAACAATAAATTTCTAGGGTAGATGGTGATGGGATTATGCATGGAGGTATTGGTTAGTGTGTGCTTCTTTATGAAACACTTCATGGAAAAGTGAACAATCAGGATGATATAATACCAATACATCCATAAATGGAAAACAAGATTTTTCTTCTAATTGCATAGTAAATTGGATGTGAAGGGACAAATCATTGAGGTGTTTTAAGAAGCCATGAAGAGTAGGAATCCCATGTCCACAAATGAAAACCATCATTTAAGCTTGAGGTGTCAATCTTAGATGGCTTTAACTTCAAAATGTTCCATAAAGATATTTGTGATCACTAGAGATAGAGGTTATCCCATTACATTCACTTTTTTTTTTCTCATTACAAGTTCCACAAAATAAAAATAACATGGAGTTCAGGCATGTTTTTATGATATTGAGGGTTTCAAGATTAAAAATATTTTTCATTAACAGATCAATATTACTTGTTTTAGGCCTCTCCACCCATCCTCTCTTCCTTGTTCTTCTTTTCTTCCACCTTCGAAGGTCCAATATCCTAACTACATCAACCACGCCCCATTATTTTTATCAAAATGAGCTTTAATGGATCATCCAAAGGTAAACCAATGGTTGTTTCATAAGAGTCTTCTAATATGACTTAGGAAATATTTAGTTCCTATTCATTGGATACACGGGGATGAATAATAAAAATCTAGCATTAGAGGAAATTTGAGCATAAAAGTTCCCATGAAATTTTCATTTAATTCCCATGTCATAATATGTAAACCAATCAAAATACTTTAAATTTAAAAAGAGGTACATGTAAATATTTTGGAGGGAAAAGAAGGAAAACTACTTTTTGATTATATTTTTGGCTTATCTCCTTGTAGGTTTACTCAAATTTCAAGTGTAGACACGCATTCGATGTGGAATTAAATTTCACATCCAACAAGTACCCATTATGCATACTTTTGTGAAGATCCACATTGATAAAAACTTGAAGATACATTGAATTTTTCTTTTCCAACACATGTTTCAATGTATCTTCAATTTTTATCAATGCGGGTCTTCTACAAAGTATGATTCCACAGCCAACTAGTGCATACACTTGAAATTTGAGTAAATCTATAAGCGGATGATCCAAAAATAGAATCAAATAAAAATTACTTTTATGTTATTCCCTCCAAAATTCATAACTCTTATTCTATTATTTTAACTATTTTTTTTTCCTTTTGAGGCCACTTTTAGGTTAAAATTTCCTCTAATGTGGAATCCAATACTATGGAAAATGACTTCATCATATCCATAAAGAATAGATAAAATAAAGTAATGATGGAAGGATATATGTATTTAGTGATTGATTTCCTTCACCATCTTATTCAAAATGCTCCAATGGACAAGATATGTAAACATTGGAGATTGGAAAACTATATCTCCTATATCAATAAAATTATAAACTCAATTTCATTTATAATCCCCTTGCATATGAGATGCACTAGAAACAATTTTTTTAATATTCTAGCTAATGTTGGATGCTTTATTCCCACTTTATATATCACCTCTCCTTAGCTAGACATTAACTAGGAGGAATGGAAACCATAGTGGGAAGATTTGGAATGTTCAGACAAGAACTCCACAATGGGGGTGTGCATGATGAATGATGTGATTCTAAGTAGGAGGATGGTGGTAATACCAATTCATGGTGGCTTAAACATGTGGGATAGGGCAGCCACCAACCCTCCTTTGTAATCTATTATCTTCTATTATTTCTTCATCTATCACATGTGTGCAGGTAAACTTCTAGTTTAGTGCAAACTCAATTAGGTTATTATTATTGCATAAAGATTGAGAAACCAACTCTTTGTTGAAGAAATTAGGTAATACAAACTACAAGAAAAAAGGAAAGTTCATTAGGCATTAGAATTGTAACACCCTCCTCCCACATCTACCCAAGTAATCGGCTAACCGAGGTAAACATGTGACGAGAGGATATGATGATTTGATTCAACCTCTTATGTGACCTTAAGGAAGTGGAATCTATGGAAAAATAACATACATACCTTCCACATCAGCTATAGGACTCTCAGGAATCATCCCAACCACTCAGATAGCTAGCCCCTAGGTCCCACTGAGGTTTTAGACCACTTGACCTCTACATTCTCCCATGCTATGGGCCTGATAACATCCAAAAGGATCTGGAAACTCTCATAAAATGGCATGCTAGCATCCGAGGACTATTTTAATCAACTTTGTGTGAGTGTCTGTGGGATTTGAGCCACTTTTTGAGGCCCAGAGCCCAAGTCACTTCCTAGAATTAAATGACACCTCCAGAATAAAAATATAACAAGGAAACAATGATACAAATGAAAATACTTGAGAAATCCCTCAACTCGAACCCTACTAGCCATGACAAACAGTTTGTCAAACATATCGCGAATGTGTAATCTACAAGTGTAAACAAAATATTTAAGCATAGGGGTCTCATACTTATTTAAGAATCGTTATAAAGAATTTTTCCCTTACATCATTTGTTGCATTATCATCTATTAGGTCATAAATACATTATTCATCAATTTACAAGTAAAAATATGATCAGAGCCATACATGGCCACTGTCATAAAAAAAATACAGAACTAGGATAATAGCAACATAAATACCAAGGAAATCACAGCCATATGCTCCACATATAAACAAGTATAATAATCATATAAATACAAGGATAAATAACTTGATATTGATCATGCAAAATCCAAAGCTAGGATGGGACTTCCATGTTCCACCCGACCATAGAATGGTTGACCCAAATATATCTTCATCCATTCACCGCCCGGGCCATATTCGAAGCATGAATGTGGGAGTCAAACCAAAAGAACAAACGAGGGAATCCAGGCTTTACCATAATCCATCATGGATCACTATGAGAACACAAATAAACATGTAATAATAGTATTTACCATGATCTCCACCACATCACTAGGCCAAACAAGCATGGATACCACCAGATTTCTCCACCTAAACCATGAGGAATTTTACTGTCACGTAGTCGCTTAGATTTACCGCAATCCACAGTCCAATCTAGGGATCATTAGGCCTTAAACCAAGACCCACTCTCTAGGATTTACCGCATATCCCAACTTGGGATTAATAGGATGAATAGAGAGAAATACTCCTCTTTGCTTTAGCGTATATCCTGCCATTGAGCGGCAAGGATTCCTAAGCTCATCGAGGCACAAAATCCTAACTTTACCACAACCCACAGTCTAGCTCAAGGGTTACTAGGATAGTGGCTTTACCATTATCCACAGTACAATTCAAGGGCCACTAGGCCATGTGTTATATCATTCAAAGATCCACCTCACTCAGCTTCGAATCCCTCCAACAATCAAGCTCGACCAAAACATGAGAACCCCATCACACCATGGTTATCTGGAAATGGAAAGGCTAGGCTGAAAACACTATCAAACCTAGAAAAAACCATTGCATAATAGAAAAATAACCACATGTAATACCATGCATTCCAAATCTAGTAAGGAAAATGCACATGAAAATCGATAACTACAAATAATACTATTGTAACTTCTTGATCTTGCTCTTCCTTGCTTTTTACTTCCTTCCTCTAGCCTTCTTTTCCTTTCTTGATCTGATGCCAAAGTGCTCCTAGAAAAATATAAGTGTCTAAGAGTATGAGAGAGAGAGAGAGAATAATGAGAGAGCTCCAAAATTGAACTGACAAGAGGTTACAAACTGATTCTCAAAACCCTGTTTATCAATTAGGTCTCTATTTTCTTCATTTTCGTCCTCACATGCAACCTTTGACCTTTGACCTTTGTTTTCTCGTAATTTTACCATTTTTCCTTTCTAAAGCCTTAGCCATTTCCTTCGCTAATTTCCTTAGCCACAATGAACCAAACGAACACCCACTAGGATATTTTGTCCAACATTCATCTTGGAATAAGTGTCCCATCATCTGTGGTTATTATCTTTTCCTTTATTAACTTTTGTTACATGGAATTTTCACCAGGATTGTTACAAAACCCTCCCCCTAGGGGGACACCTTCCTCAGTGTTCAACCACATGTATACCTTAGAAAAACTACAAGAAAAGAAACATACTGCTCATGGAGCTTTATAACATAGCTCGATGCAGTATTTACAAAGATGACCGTGCTAAGAAGAAAACCATCATGACAACATAAAAAGAACAATGTCATAATGACATGACACCTGTACCGCTTATTGGAGCTTTATAACATAACTCATGGTGGTATTTATACCCATATACATATATACATATATCAAAACATCACACCAAAACATATGCTAAAACATATACCAAACATCATACCAAAACTGCTTTGCCTCAACCAGCAAAAAATGAAGGATACATAGCTTGTATCTGATCTGGCATATCCCATGTAGCTTCAATAACACTAAAGTGCTTCCACTACACTTTAACCTAATCAATTATTTGTTTATAGAGCATGAGAACCTTTTTCGTCAATATACACTGAGGCTCTAACTGGAATTCTCCATCTGGTTCCACCTACAATATTGACCATTCAATACATGATCAACATCTTTAACATACTTCTTAATAAATGACACATGGAAAACATCATGGACATTCATTGTTGGAGGTAATGAAAGTCAATAGGCTACTAGCCTAATCCTCTCAATAATACTGAAGGGTCCAAAAACCATGGTGCCAACTTGGCACATGTTCCAATCCCTAAGGATCCCTTCTTTCGTTTGATGCACAAGCACACATCTTCCCCAACCTCTAAGTCTTTGAACAACTTGTTCTCATCTAAATTTCCATTATTCCTATCCTATGATACCTTTAGATTCTTATTTATAATTGGAATTTGATGTTCCATGTTCACCAACATGTCTAGTCCAATCAACAACCTATTAACTGGATTGCTAGAATGGATGGGACTATTGCAACTCCACCCATACAATGCCTTAAACAGATTCATCCTCAAATATTCTTGAGACCCATTATTATAAGTGAAATCTTCCAATGGAAGATACTCTTCCCACTTTCATTGTTGATGCATCAAGTACATCCTCAACATGTCCTCCAATATCATGTTGGCCCTCTTAGTTTGTCCATTTGTCTGTGGATGATAAGTTGTAATGAAGGCCAACTCTATGCCCAAACCTAGAAAAAAAAAAAAAAACCTCTTTCCAAAAGTTGGAAGTGAACTTTGAATCCCTGTCTGAGACAGTCTTATTTGGAACACCATGCAATCTGACTACATCTCTCATGAATATTTGTGCTACATAACTAGCTGAGAATGTAGACTTCACTCGAATGAAGTGTGTAACCTTTGTCAACATGCCCACAACAACCATGATGGAATCATGATGTCTCACTTTCCTTAGAAAACTTGTGATAATGTCCATGGAAATGATCTCCCATTTCATTTCTAGAATCACAGTCGGTTGTAGTAGTCCATCTGGATGCTTACACTCTATCTTCACATGCTGCCAATTGAAACATCTAGTGTTATAGACATATTTGGGAACTTCAAACCCAACCTTATATGTCGATAAACTAGGGATCTTTAAAGCCTAATTTTTTTTTAATACCTTAAAGGATCATGGTCAACTGATTACATCATTCCCAAAAAGTTCCACCTGAAAGGCCATCCATAACTGGCCAAAACAGGACCATACTGATTGCTGCACTGTCAAGGTGTGATGCATAATGACTCCTACACTAGCCAGGTGTGATGCATACTGAAGAGGCCTTCTGTAGGGTGTGATGAGTGAGGATGGACAAATGTTCGAGACAATTTCCTAAGTGGATGCTCATGGAATCTTCTAGAAACTTCTCTTTTGACACTTGCCTCTCTGAATTCGCCTAGAGATGACAAGAGATCCAAGAAATCTCCAAGTGGAACAAAAAAAACAATTGGAATGACACTAATCAAAAACCCAGAGATGACTCACACCCTTGCACACATCTATAAATGGATCCCTCATCTGAGAGATATATAGAGGCTGGAATTTTGTAATTTGCAAGGAAGTGTTGATAGCTTGTGGTTGAGAAAGAGCATTGTATTGTTGATGTGATCTTGCTTTTCATGAGGTGAAGAGGGCTTCGATGTTGGGAGGATGAAGCTGGATCAGACAACTAGGTTATAGTTATCCCTTCTATTTTAATAAAGTTCTCTGAGTCTTCCTCCATACAATCATGTATTTGTGAATGCCATTGTATGTTCATTATATTTCTGATTCTGCAATGCTCATGATATAATAGATCAAGATACTTTGATGGTGTTTTATTACTTTGTCTCTACAGGTATTCTCTGAGTGGGATAAGTAGGAGAGGAGTTGCAAGCCTGGTTGGGGGGAGGCGGGGGGGGGGGGAGATCAAAGCAAGAGTCAAGCATAAAGATCCAAGTTGGTTCCTTTGCCTCTTCTCTTATCTATCATACATAGAGGAAATCCCAAATTTCTTTGATTGTTTGTTTCTAGGATAGCTGCCAATCCCAGAGGGTTAGCAAATCAAAATGACATTATTTTTTCCAGAAACAAAATAGCGACTCCATTGGGGAACGAATAGATGTTTGTGTGTTATTGTTGTTTCCTTCATAAACTATAGATGGAGCCTGAAGTTAGCCAAATAGCCTTCAAATTGCTCTTGCTCTGCAATTGCGTAATAGATGAATGTTGCTTCAGTCAATCTCTGGTTTAGCTTATGAATTGAACATTTAACTTGCATGCATTCTAGATGCCATTTTGGTAGCTTAGTAACCTCCCAAATTCATTCCTCTTTACTTTTCTCTTTACTGTCCATCATAGGTCAACTTAACTCACTGAACTCAGTTGCAAATTTGAGCCAAAACCCATCTTAGTTGCGCTCCCTAGCCCATCGCACTATCTATCATTGTCCACCAATATGCATCACACTTCTTGAGTGTAGTAGGTGCGATTCATACTTGTTTCTATGAAGCATATGTGCGATGACTAACTAAGCCTATTTCCCTTCTTGGAATTTGGGTTTTTTGTCCTTGTTTTCAATTTTGTTTAATTGTTTTGCTGCTTATGAACAATACATCATTACTGACACTTTCTTGCTTTACATTTATCAACCTCTATTGATTAGGATTAGTAAATGATTTTATGTATTTGTCCATCATTTACAATCCTTTGTCGAGAAGTTGCCAAAATTGATCTGTCGTTTTGGTACAAAGAGTGTCGTAACTATCATTTTGTGTCAAAAAGAGAAGTGTCGTCAAGTCTTCCTTCTCTGAATAGTTGATTAAGCTTTTTGTCATGTATTTGATTTGATTTTTTGTTATTCGAAGTGTTGAAAGCATTTTCTATTCGAAATTTAAAAGTGTCGTTCAATCTTCCTTTCTATTTTTGAAAAAGAAATTGTCAAAATGTAACTTTGAGTGAAATGTTTTAAATCTATACTTAGTTCTCTTTTTGGAATTCCTCACATTAAGGGAACAGAAAACAAATAGATGCATTTGCATTTGCATTTAGCTTGTGTGCAAAAAATGAATTAGGAAAGTGCATTTAGAGTGTGCTTTTTTCTCTTTGTTTGAAAGAATCGTAATTTTATTTCCCTAGTAGCTAGGATTTTCATTGATCAAAATAAACAACGATTGCTTATGATTGTAGATTCCATTTTTATGAATTTTACATCTACATCATGTGGTGAACCATTGAAAGGAAAACTTCTAAACAATATCAACTATAAAATAAATTTCAATGAACTTAACAACGCTTTGGAACCTAATGCAACACATCTAGAGTTCTAGGCTAGAGACATGTTCTGACGTCGTAAAATCTAGTAACTATCATTTTCATCGAAGGTTGGGTGATTCCTCCTCTTCAAAAAAACAAGTTCTAGCACGGACTTGTGCTCCCCGTACCGTTGCGTATATATTGGGATACCACAATAGGCTTACAACATTTATCCATAGGAAGTCGTGTCTGCCACCCTATCCATTGCAATGCACTGAACACAACATTCAGTAAGATTGACTGTCATACATAAGTCCTTGGTAATTTCTCTTTAATTTATCACTAAGGTGTATATTGTAGTTTTGTGATTGGTTTGGTAATCCCTCTGTCTATATTTCCAGAGTAGTCACTTTCGTTCCTTTTCGACTCCTTAAAAGAAAAGGTCCATTTGATCACTTGTCACTTCAGGGTCATTAAAAATCGAAGGGGACTACAGTCAACTTTAGCTTTTTCTCGACTCTTAAAAATTGAAAAAGCAAACTTGTGTCAAAGCGTCATTAAAATTTATTAAATTTGGAATAACATCCCTATTCCTTCATTGATCTTAGGTTGAGATATATGGAGACAAGTCTACGAAACACCAATTGAGGAATCCCTCTTGAGGGGAATCCTAGTCCATTTTCTTCTCGGGGAAATATTGGTTCTCCGTATATGGCTACATTATCCCTTCCAGGAGTCACAATTGGCCTGCCAGTATGGCTATTCTCAACCTCGGTCGTTCAAAATATTGTGATTCCTCAGCATTCGAATCAGAAACCAGTTGATACTAAATTTGACACTTCACCTTCTTCTTCATTTGTTTCTCCCTCTCCTCCTTCCTCTTTGCTTGGTGAAATTAGCAATGCTAGTAACTGGGTGACTGAGATGAAGAAGAAAGGGAAGGAGAAGAAGAAGAATTCAATTAAGCAAGGGGGAAACCATGCAGCATCTGGTGAAAATCCACACACTGAACTTTCCAGACCTAGACATCCATGCATAATTTGCAAAGGAGACCATTTTCACCCAAAATGTTTGTGCACTCCTCAAATCTTGAGAGAATGATCACCCCGTTCGCACCAACAAGTGTCATCAACCTCTGGTGATCATGTTGACAACACACCATCAACCAGTAATAGTGGACAGAAAGGAAGAGTCAAAATTCCATGTAGCTTATGTGTAGGGGACCATACCCTTCCCCATTGTCCTTTTTTGGATCAAGCCAAAAGAGTCTTGCACAACCGTCCTATTTCACCACAGCGACTTCCACCTAGATACAAGAAACTCTCCCCAAGTCCTTTACTAGTTGAAAATCCAACTGACTTAAATCAACCATCGGTCAAAGCACCTACCGCTGAAAGTAAATCTTTTGAGTCCATACTGGACCAAAGTCAACAGGTTGAGATGGTAGTTGACCTAGTTTTACCTTCAGATGATACCATTCCCAAAGAGAGTGAGAACGATACTGTTCAAATTATTTTTGTTACTTTAGAGTCTGATGAACTTGGGGGCAATTCTCCCATTCCTTCACAATAGGAAGATAATCCCCCAGTTCCCGCTACTCAAGGGGTTATTTCAATCATTTATTCGGTACCCCCTCCAAGTAGTCTAGTCACTTCCTTTAATTGGAATCAGCTAGCAAGATCCCGCCTTCCTTCTAATGTACCATTCCAGATCATAGTACAAGTTTACAAAATGATCGTGTCTGGCACTATCATAGATGAAGGGGAATCAATGAGTATCCTTTCCTCAACTACATGGAAAGCACTTAGTTCACCATCGCTTATGCCTGTTACTCAGAATTTGTTAGGCTTTAACAAAGGAACCAGTTCACCATTAGGGATCCTTCCTAAGTTACCGATTACTATGAGAAGGAAAATTGTTCACTTGAACATGATGGTAGTCCAAGGGTCGTTAGATTACAATATACTCCTTGGGTGTGACTATGTTTACAACGTAGAAGCTATTGTCTCAACACTCTTTCAAGTGACGTGTTTCTTGCATGAAGGAAAAATTGTCACTGTTGACCAGCTTTCCTTTCCTAGTTCAAATAGAACTTCAAGTCAAACTTCATCCCTAAATGGTCCGTTTGCGTCGAGAATGTCTCTTCAACCTTCATTCCATCCACCTAATTACCGCGATTAGTCTGGTGAATGTAACAAAGCTTGGGGGCATGCACCCTTGTCTGCTTTGGTGGACAAACCCAGCTGAAAATATAGGTTTCCATGTAAGTTATGTGATTGGAAGTGTTATCTCACACCATTCACTTTGTCTATTTGATGGACAAAGCCAAGGAAGTATTTTGTCTAACTGCTGACAAAAATAATCTTGCTTAACCATAGTGATTTCCCTGTGGTTACTGGAGAATCTCCTTTTCTCGATGCCTGGGGGCATGCAAACCTTTTTATGCAAACTGAAAATGAACAATTTCATTTTTTCTAGCTTTTTAGATTTTTAGTATTTTTTAGCTTTTAACTTCTTAGGTTAGTTGATTGGTCTGACACACCATTCACCTTTTCCTATTTGGTGGACGAAGCAAAGTAAGTGTTTTTTCTACTCCGCGAATGAAACCATCCTACCTAAACTTAGTAGTTCCTTAGATTTCTAGCTTTTTAGCTTTCTAGTTTTGTCTATTCTAGCTTACATAAAAAGAAAACTAAAAATTGAGCAATGTTATTGCACGGTTCAAGGTCATTAAAAATAAACCTACCTATGAGCATAGTTATCACATGGTTCAAGCTCGTTAAAAAATAAACCTACCTCTGAGCATAGTTCCCCACGGTTCAAGCTCATTAAAAAATGAACCCACCTTTCGTAAATAACCTTTGTGATTGCCATGCTATCAGCCTTTTGAGCCTTAGCTATGTTCCTACCATCACTTCCATTCTTTGGGCCGATCATACGCTTCCACTTGATTGTTTACCCTTTTGAGGAACAGCTGCAACGAGTGGTCCTATTAGCTAGCCTCTTCACATCACCTTGTTTTGAGAAGTTCCAAGCTTACCCGGAACTAGTGGCTACCTAAATATCACTCGTTCATAAAAAATGAGCCTTCTTTAAGCCCTTTTCAGACTCGTTAAATATGAAAATATTTTTTAGATATTAGCCTTTCCAGCGCGTTAAAGTAATGGGAATTTCCATACTTCCTGTATATTTTAATCTTTTCCGGACTTGAGGGATTATCTCATGAAAAGGTTCGAGTGCTTGTCCTTTGGGCTAGCTAAAGTGATGGAAAAGTCATCCCTTTTGTATTATTTTATATTTTTTCGGACTTAAGGGATTATGCTACTAAAAAGAACTGTTGGAGTTTCCTTTTCATCCCTTTTCAAGTTGTCAAAACATGAAAAGGATCGAGTTGTCTTTGTTTTTAAACTCATTAAAACGATAGTGACAAACTTGTCCCCTAGAAAAGAGCGAGTTTCACTGTCGCTAGGCTCGCTAAAACATAGCAACAGGTTTGCCCGAAGGGAAAATTATAGAACAAGCATATGTTATCCTCCTCAAGCTCAACAAAAATAAAGAGGTACTGGTCAGCAATGACTGGGGAAAAAGGGAAGAAAACTTGAAGAATTTTATGATAGCAGGTCTCTCTTGAACATGACACTTTCACTCCATCACCATGATTGAGTTAGGTTGGGTTATTCCATTCACCAATCTTATCAACATTGGTCTTCCACACCATCCATCTTTTGGGGTTAATGCTAGCAATCCATCTCAGTGTCGCCGATATGTTCAAGAGAAGTCATTCAGTTGAGAAATCACCATCCAGTTAATGCCTCATCCACTACAATAGCTTGACCCTCCATTTTTCATGACTGTCATTCCTGAACCTTGTGTCGTAAGATCGTTTTCACCTCCACAAAATTATTTGCTTCATTTTGTGTTGTAGATGTGGGATACATTAAGGCCCTCCTACGACGAGTCACTTCTTTTCAACATCACCTCATTATCCAAGAAGTTAACTTAGAAACAACCCTTTCAGTACTTTGAAGCTTTCATGCCTCAATGGCAAGTTTCTCACTTCAGGCGATAGGTTGACATCAATGGCCTTCAACTAAAATACTTTGTGTGGTATTTGACATCGGATCATATATTCACACCATGTGAATTGTACTGTAGTACCTTGAGGGTCATCATCATTATTAGTGATTCATCTCGCGTCTGTTAACAACTCACAATATTGGTTGGTAATCAGGTGATGTCTTTCCATGTTCGACCTCAGAACATCTCTTCACATGGACTGACTTGTACATCGGGTGAAGATTGAACGAGTTTGAAGACCCCAGATCTAGTTTCATCCATCCAGGCTGTGATATATTCAGGGACATAAAGACATAAAATGTACACAAAAGCTACACAAATAGTCATTCGAGCCTGGGACGATGACTCCACATATAAAGAATCACCAGTCTACAACTTCAGATGATTATCTATCCTATGTACATGGAAATGAATTTATAATGTTGACCATGGGAGTGTCCACCTCAACTAGATCATGAAAATTATATTATGATGATGATGTATTGTATTGTATCTTATGCAAGTCACCTTCTAGTTTCAAAAACCTTGGATCCTCATTATAAAGCATTTTACCCGACATCAAAAGATTTACGACTTCATGCTTTAGGGGGAAACTATTATAGATATATTTGGGCACTTCAACCCCAATATTATATGTCAATAAACTAGGACTCTTTAAACCCTAAAAGTGTTGTTTCATACCCTATTAGATCATGGTCAACTGATTACACCATTCCCCAAAAGTTCCACGTGAAAAACCATCCAGAACTGGCCAAAACATGACCATATTGACTGCTCCACTGTCAGAGTGCGATGCATACTGACTCCTACACTATCTAGGTGTGATGCATACTAAAGAGGCCTTCTATAGGGTGTGATGGGCGAGGATGAACAAATGTCCGAGACAGTTTGCTAAGTGGATGCTCATGGAATATTCTAGAAACTTCTCTTATGACACTTGCTTCTCTGAATTCACCCAGGGATGAGTAAGAGATCCAAGAAATATCCAAGTGGAACCAAAAACAATAAGTGGAATGACACTAATCGAAAAACCAGAGATGACTCACATCCTTTCACACATTTATAAATGGATCCCTCATCTGAGAGATCTAGAGGCTGGGATTTTGTAATTTGCAAGGAAGTGCTGATATTTTGTGGTTGAGAAAGAGCATTGTATTGTTGATGTGATCTTGCTTTTCATGAGGTGAAGAGGGCTTTGATGCTAGGAGGATGGTGCTAGATCAGACAGTTGGGTTATAATTCTCCCTTCTATTTTAATAAAGTTCTTTAATTTTTCCTCCATACAATCATGTATTTGTGAATGCCATTGTATGTTCATTGTATTTCTGATTCTGCAATGCTTATGATATAATAGATTGAGATGCTTTGATGGTGTTTTGTTACTTTGTCTCTACAGGTATTCTCTAAGCAGGATAAGTAGGAGAGGAGTTGCAAGCTCTGTTGAGGGGGAAGAGATATCAAGCAAGGAGTCAAGCGGAAGATCCAGGTTGGTTCCTTTGTCTCTCTCTTATCTATCATACATAGAGGAAATCCCAAATTGCTTTGATTGTTTCCTTCTAGGATAGCTGCCAATCCTAGAGGGCTAGCAGATCAAAAAGACACTAGTTTTCCCAGGACACCTAGCCACAAGCTCTACTACATCCCTCTTTAGTATCAGTCAATAATACAATCTATTCACTACAATTAATGTCTTTTGGTACACTGGGTGACCTGAATATGATTTCATGTGAAACGCCCTCAAGATAACCTTCATGAGCTCACTATTATCTATAACATATATCATGTCCCTAAATCTAACAAATCCATCAGTTGTAAGGTAATAGTCCACATCCTATGCACTTGTACTTGTACCTATACTCTACTGCAACTTATGTACAATCTTCATATACTAGACATCTCGCTGACCTGCCTACAATATCTTATCATGTAAGTCTGTGTGATAGGAACTCATAACTACTAAGTGATTTACATATACCCACCTACTAAGAGTATCTTCCACCCCATTCTCCTTTCCTTTGATGTACCTGAACTTGAATTCAAACTCATTGATCGTGGCCAACCATCTAGCCTGTTGGGCATTCAGATTCGATTAGTCAAAAAACTTATGTCAACCCAATGTGATCACTCATTAGCAAAAACCTCCTACTGACAAGATAATGCCTCCACATATTCAATTCATGTATAATTTCTGCTAACTCAAGGTCATGTGTTAGGTATTTCTGCTCATTCTCATCTAGATTTTATGACTCATAGCATACCATCTATCCATCCTGCATAAGGACTCCATCAAGCCCTCCTTTCTAAGCATCTATACATAATACAAACTCTTTTTCTGGATCTACAATCTGTAACATTAGTGCATGTGTCAACAAATTCTTAAGCTGCTCAAAACTGGCCTCACACTTCTCTGTCCATTCAAACTTCTTACCTCTCCTATGCAATGATGTAATAAGATAAGAAATATGTGAGAAGTTCCTGATGAGCCTCCTGTAATAACCTGCTAATCCCATGAAATATCTCACCTTGCCCACATTCCTAGGAGCTACCCACTCCATGATAGCCCCTATATTTTCTAGATCCATTGTTATGCCTTCCTTAGAATGTCCCAAGTAGTGTACCCCAATTTGAAATAAACTGCACTTCCTAAGCTTACCATACAATTAATGCTCTCTCAACAACCTCAACACTATTGCTAAATTCTTAGCTTTCTCTTCCTCATTTTTATAATATACCAATATGTCATCAATGAAAACAATAACAAAATTATTCAAATATAGACATAATGCACTATTCTTCAGTTGGAGCATTAGTCAAACATAATGGAACTAAAACAAACTCATAATTCCCATACCTGGTTCGGAAAGTTGTCTTGTAAATGTCATCCTCTTTGATGCATACCTTGTGGTATCTAGATCTTATATCAATCTTCGATAACACTGCTGCTCCCTTCAACTGATCAAACAACTCATCAATCCTCGGTAACAGATACATGTTCTTGATAGTCACTTTGTTCAACTACTTATTGTCAATTCATAATTTGAGAGTACCATCATTCTTCTTCATAAATAATATTGGTGTGCTCTAAGGTGATATACTTGTCATAATGTATCCCTTGTCCAACATTTCCTTCAACTACAGCTTCAAATCTACCAAATTAGGTGTGCTCATCTTGTGCGGTGGTTTTGATGTTGGAGCTGCCCCTGACACTAACTCAATAGAAAATTCTACCTCTTTATGAGGTGGCATATCTTGAATTTATTCAAGAAACACATCCTAAAACTACTGTAGAACTGGGTACCTACTCAAAACATATGCATCCTCAACTTGATTACCGTTGTCACTAGAAACGTGCATGACAAATAACACAGGCCCTTTCCTATGACTATGCTTTGCCTGCATAGTTGTCACCATCCTAACTCATCTAGCTCTCTTATTTCCCTCCAAGACTCTTGGTTCCCCATTTTTATACACACACGCAACGGATTTTTCATAGCAATCCACCTTTGTCTGATGAAGGTACGACCAATCCATGTTTGACAATATATTGTATGATCCCAATTGTAATACATTCAGATGTGCTACAATAGGCATACCATTCAAACCAAATGCATTACTTTACTAGAACCACACTTATCCAACAATTCAGGTCTAATAGAGCTATAAATAGATCCAAGTTCAATCAAAATAGAAATAACTTGATCACAAATCTTACCATCCATCTCGATGATAGATGCCTAATGGTCTGCCTATTTTTTATCCACTGTTGCATGAATACGAGAAATGCTTTATCCAACATTTCCAACAGTATATGCCTCTTGTGCACTATATATCTGAGGTCTACCACCCTGATTATGTGGAAAATCTCTCTTAAGGTGCTTCTTATTGTATTTCTAACACTCCAACTTATCAATACCTTGACCTCTATGTTACTGCTGCAACCCATGTCGCTATCTAGCTCAATTGAACATCTATTGTGGTGGCACCTTTTCTTTTTCTTAGCATTCTAAGGCCTTCTTATTTTTAGCTACCATTTACCTTTACCTTTATCCTTATCCTTCCCTTTCCATCCTTGCTGAGATGCATTCTTACACTTTGAATATTCTTAACAATGCTTCAATTTCCCAATAACTTCCTCAAGTCACCGAGGCTCATCATACTCAACCCGATCTCTAAATTATAATTGAAATCCACAAACAAATCGCTAAAATTTAGCCTTCTAATATTTAAGATATGATACATACCTCAATAGCTCCAGGAACTTAGTCATGTACTCGTCATCTGTCAATGATCCCATCTTTAGCTCATAGAATTATTTTGCCTTACTCTCATAGTACCTTTCTGACAAGTACTTCTTCCTGAAAAACCTCTAGAACTCGTGCCAAGTCATGTCATCTATCCAAATGTCTCTAATCCACTTCATATATTCCCACCAGATGTTTGCTTTACCTCTTAAGATGAAGATAGCTATTTTGGCCTTCATATTATCTATGTACTCATGTAGCTCAAAGAAATTCTTCATAACAAGTATCAAAGCCTATGCATCTTCCAGATTCTTCACATATCCATTAAGATTAGGTGGATTTTCTTTCCTAAACCCATGTGGAAAGTATCCCCTATCACTCCTCTTGTACGAATGACAACGATGATGATCATGATGTCTATAAGAAATGGAACTCTAATGATTCATGTATCCTTCACCTCTCCTATCCGGAGTATCCAACAATCTACAATCTCTAGCAATGTCATCTCTATCCAATATGTGACCACCATGAGACCTACTACCATCTTCCCCATTATTGTTTTCCTCTTTTCCATGGCTTATCTGAAGTGGCCTTTGTCACTGCAATTCAAACAAAATTTGAAGGGGTATAGCATTAACCTTTGTTTTTTTCTCTTGCGCCTACATGATTTTGTCATTGTCTGCCTTACAACTCCTTATTTATTCCTTCAATATTCTCAATGTATCTTCCAAATCATAAGATTTCCCAAAACCATGTTGCTCATTTGATTCATGGGGAAAGTCTTTGTAGTGTACCATCTTGCTAGTCATTTGATCTCTTTCTTGCAAGGCATACTATGTCAGCTAAACAAAATCACAAAAAAACAATGTACCTTAGCATAATTCGGGGAGGATATCTCATCTACAATAATACCAAATAAATGTACTACCTGTATAACATATTCATAAGAACATATAGACATATAATATGTAAGCACATAACCATGTAACCTTCAGTCTAGCTAGAGTCCAGTCATCTATGCAGGACCATATAAACTACACATACAATGACCTCATGCATGAAAACACAACCATACCAATGTATACTAAAAATATGCAAGGATAAACAACATGTAGAAAATCATACACTCATGATGACACGCTTTACAACAACAACATTCTCTTTCACATGGCGACATCACTACAACCATGACAGACACCATGCATATTAAACAAGCACATATATCACAAGAATGTATAACACACATGAAAAAAAAAAAATTCATGCCCAACGCACTGCCTATAGAGTCGGAGGGGTGAACCATGCTTTGATATCACTCTATAACACCCTCCTCCCACATCTACCCAAGTAATCGACCAATCCAGGGGAACATATGACGAGATGATACTATGATTGGATTCAACCTCCTATGTTACCTTAAGGAAGTGATATCAATTGAAACAAAACAGATAAACCTTCCACATCAGCTACAAGACTCCCAGGAACCATCCCAACAACTCAGGTAGCTAGCCCCTGTGTCCCACTGAGGTTTTAGACCACTTGACCTCTAGAGGCTCCCATGTTGTGGGCTTGATAGTGTCTAGGACACTCTAGACTCTCTCATGACAAGGCATGCTAGCATCCAATGACTGTTTCTCTTAGTGTTGTGCTAACATCCCTGGGATTTGAACCACTTTTTCAAGCCCAGAGCCCAGGTCAGTCCCCAAAATTGAATGACACATTGAGAACATAAACATAACAAAGAAACAATGATCCAAACTCAAATAATTGAGCAAGCCCTTAACCAGACTCCTACTAACCATGACAAAAATTTCGTCAAACATATCACAAATATGTAATCTATAGGAGTAAATAACATGTTTAAGCATAAGGGTCTAATACTTATTTGAGAATCACTATGAAGCATTGTTCCCTTATATCATTTAATGAATTATCATATATTATGTCATCTATACATTGTTCATTCATTTACAAATAAAAATATGATGAGATCTACACATAGCCACTATCATAAAAAAAATACATAATCAGCATAATAGGAACAAAAATGCTGAGGAAATCAAAGCCATATGATCCACATATAAACCAATATAATACTCATAGAAATACAAGGAGAAATAACCTCATATTGATGATGGAAAATCCAAACCTAGGATGGGACTATCATGTTCCATCTGACGATAGATTGGTTGAGTCGATTTTTTCTTCAACCATGCACCCCCATGCCATATTCCAAGCATAAATTTGGGACTCAAACCAAAATAACCAACCAGGGAATCCTAAGTCTAAACCACCTCACCCTCATCAATAGAAACATGGCTTTACCATAGTCAATCTCAGATCACTAGGCCAACACAATAAACATGTAATAACAAGATTTACCATGATCACCACCATATCCCTAAGAAAAATAAGAATGGATACCACCAAATTTCTCCACCTACATCGTGAGGAATTTTCTAGTCTCCTAGTCTCTTAGGCTTTATCACAATCCATAGTCTTGTCCAGGGATCACTAGGCCCAAAAATGAGACCCACTCTCCAGGCTTTACCACATATCCCAACTTGGGATTACTCGGACGAACAAAGAGAAATCCACCTCTTGGCTTTACCATATATCTTGTCATTCACCAATAAGGATTCTTAGGCCCACCAAAGAACACAATCTTGGATTTACTGCAACCCACATTCTAGCTTAGTGGTTACTAGGCTAGTGGCTTCACCATGCTCCACAGGTTGGTTCGACGACCATTAGGCCATGTGTTTATAATTCATAGATCCACCTCACTCAACTTTGAATCCATAAAAAAATCTTTCTCAACCAAAACATGAGAACCCCATCACACCATGGCTATCCATAAATTGAAAGACTATGTTGAAAACACCATCATACCTAAAAAAACCTATACCATAACAACAAAAGAACCGCATGCAATACCATGCCTCCCAAAATATAGCAAGGAAAATACACATGCAAATAGATACCTATAAATAATACTGTTGTAACTGCTTGATCTTGCTCCTCCTTGCTTACTCCTTCCTTTTTGTTGCCTTCTTTCCTTTCTTGATCTAATGCCAAAGTGCTCTAATAAAACTCTGGGTGTCTGAGACTGTGAGAGAGAGAAAAAATAATGAGAAAGCTCGAAAGTTGAACTAGAAAAAGGTTATAAATTGATCCTCAAAAGCATTTTTATCAATTAGGCCTCTATTTTCTTCATTTAGCATTCTCTTCCTTCATTTTCCTCGTCACATGAAACCTGTGACCTTTCACCTTCCTTTCCTCATAATTTCCATTATTTTCATAAATACATGTGCCAAAAATGCCATTTTTCCTTTCCAAATCCTTATCCATTTCCTTTGTCAATTTCCTTAGCCATAATAAACCAAATGAACACCCACTAGGATGTTTTTCCCAACATTCAACATGGAATACGTGTCCCATCAACCATGGCTATTATTTTCTCCTTTATTAACTTTTATTATATGGAATTTTCACCAAGGCTGTTACAAGAAGCGATGCCCCACTAGCCTACAACTGTGTGAGCTCTATAAGAAAGGTCTAGGTCCCCTAAACATTGACATCACCATCATTCTTAGTCTTTTACAATATAATTTTGATACCATGTGGGTTCTTTCAAGATTAGAAATCATTTATGTGCATGCCTCCTCCAAGGTATTCTTTTGGGTTCTCCCATTTCACTTTAATATATCTTTTGGTTATTTTTCCAAGTGGAGGATTAGTGGTTTCTACTTTTCATATGATACACATGCATGAGACCCTCACACTTCATTTTCACTAGTTTAGCATACTTCCCTCCTTATTTGATTTTCTCCTCCAGTTAGTCGTTCTGGATGTAGGATTCTTCAGTTCCCACTCAATTGCTTCAAATGGTATGGGAATAAGCTACTAGTGTTGGTCGAGTTTCTCTCTATTTTTTTGCTATGATCAAACTCTCTTGTGAACTCCCTGATTTGTTTAGTATTGTCAGAATTACTTAGGTGATTTCATTATTTTCAATATTTTTGGAGTTCTTTCAGGGAAGTGAAAATTTCTCAGGTCATTTTAGCATTTTTGGAATTATTCCAACTTCCTTGCATTCTCTATTTAGCAATATTGCCATTCATAGAGATAGAATACATCTCAAATGAGGCACAAGAAACAAAGTGTCTAAGGGGCACTAGAAAATCATTAAGGAGGACACACATGCAGCAACACAAGCCACGAAAGAAGCCAATAGATTTCATGCAAGCACTCCATCTTACATTAGATTTGAAATTCAATCAGTTGAGGAAGAAATCATGTAGAAAATTAGACCCATTTCTAATTCTAAAATCATTAGTACTATTGTGAGTTGGGTTTCATTTTTAGGTCACATTAGAGTTAAAATAAATTAGTATCTATAGGAAATTTGGATTTATTGGCACAAAAAAACCTTGATAGGAAAAGTGATGCATAAGGGAGGATACAAGCATGCAAAGGTGGACTCCATGGTAGAGGATATCCATCAAGAATTCAATGACTTGTACACTCATCTCTTGAGCATTATCTCAAGGATTTCTCCCCTAGAAGCACACCTCAATTGAAAAAATCTAATAGTGTAAATCCCCCTAACACAAATACTCTCCATATCAATATATCTAATTCTTCAGGATGATGTAGTATCTTCTTATGTTATATTTTGCCCAATTTTTTATTTTTCATTATATAATCTATTTGATGGAAGCCATATATTATTAGACTATATATCTCTTTTGGAAATTTATTACTTTCTTAGAACCTTGACATATTCTTGATCTCCCTTGATGAACTATTCTAACTAAGATCTAAATGGAGATATTGCAATTAATCAGCCCTTGATGCTCTATGGGTTTCCTTTCTATGGGAGGGAAGTCGAGGTGAGTTTAGTATCTATGTAATTTTGTGTTTTATATAATGGAAATGTTAATTAATTTAAAATAAAATAAACAAACAAACATTGATTATGTTGAAAAAGTAGAATGTGAATTTACATCACTAGAAGCTTATGAAGTGATGTTTGGTGGCCCATTCCTATGGAAAATGGACGTGACTTTCTATATGAGAGAAAAAATAATATGAGTTGGTTATAGGTGGTCAATCCTACATCGTTTAAGCACAAATAAAGAAATAAAAAGCATCACTAGTTCAAATGGAACAAGGGAATACTAGTAGCTTGAATAAGATGAAAAAGAAATAATTATCCTTCATAATTGATAGACTAATGGACTTGGATAAATGAGAGGAACCATTAATTGATATGGTGGCATAAAAATACAAAGAAGGAAGAGCATTAGAGTTAGAAAGGTGAATACTTTGGGGTGCATGGTCTTTTAACTAATCCTAGTAATGAATTCTCATATGCATAAATTTATTATAAGTAGATATTAAGAATATGCATTATTGAGTCATGAATAAAGTTCTTGTGGACAATATTACAAGAAGTATAATAGTTCAAATAGTCATAGACATAAATAAATCATAAATAGAAATAGAAGAAAAGGAATCATAAATATGCTTAAGAATAAATAAAGATGCCTTAGGAAGACATAATTAAATTCCAAGAGTTCCGCATGTGCAATTGATTATTAGAATTTTTGCATTCTAAATTTTTTAACCCAATTTACAATTCCGAAAGAATTTTTAAATTGTAATAAATTCAAGACAAAATAACATTTATCAAATTTGTAATGAAGTGCAAAGCACCATGGCGTTTAACATTTATTATGTTGTTATTGACTTCATGTAATAACATGTGCCAAATAAATAGTGTAAAAAAAATGATCAATTTTTTTATAAACAATAAATTTATAAAATACCATCAACAACCTAAAATTTACCAAAACTCCATGTTAAATTGTCATACATACTAGATAACTTTGTTGGAAACTAGATCACAACTGAGGGCGGTGGGGGTGAATCAGTAGTGTGAGTAATTATACAAACTTTTCATCAATTATTTAATATTTTAATACATTCATAGTTGAAACACAAAACCATGGATCAGAGCATCAAAATAAACATGAAATCAAAAAATCAATCAACACATGGATAGTAGTGTTTTTGGTGGAAAACCTATCACGGGAAAAATTCACCCTACTGCTGTTGTGCTGCTCAATTCTTTTATTAATTTTTCATGAAGATTATACTTGGATCAAATCAATCCCATGAGATGAAATACTTGAGTTATTTCGTAGTATGTGGGCACTATTAGACAGGAAATTGTTTCTTTCTCATATCTCCAAATTATCATTCGATAAAAGCTCCCACAATCATTTGATCCTCACCCAGTTACTCTTGAACTAACAACACAACTCTACATACTTCGATTTGATAGTCACCACCATGACCATTGAGCCTCGCCCAATTTCTTCCAAACTATTCCACCACCATTGGATGGAGAAATTTCTTCCATCTACTAAATCCAGCAATCACTATATACTTAAAGCCTCCATGCCTTCACTTCCTCCATGTGAGCCTCACTTCATGTATTTTCAAACTAGAATTTGAAAACTTGCTCAACATTAGCACTACAACAACATAACATTAGAATCTAAATCAAAACTCAAAACACCAATAATACACAAGAAACAATAAAATATCCTTGAAACACTATCCAAACCTAACATCAACAGCTCAATCATTGCATAATATGATGGGTGAAATAAACTTCAATTTTATACTACTACATGTAGCTTACAGGCTCTTCTCGACATACACACACTCACTCAAACACTAGTGAAATCAACCATACTAACAATGCGTTATCTCCAAATTAAATATTAAGTCAAGTGCTCTATTCAATTATTTATCACAACCACTTTTATTCACAACTCTATTTATATGTTAGATTAGATCAGGATTCAGCTCATTGACTCAATTAACCTCTAACTCCACTAGACGTTTTGATCTTTTCAACTTTAATCAACGTTTGGAGGTCCCACGAACTTTTCCAGCCATATTTCCAAAATTTTTGACTAAGGACGTTGTCATAAACTAAAAAGTAGCTTAAGAACACAAGGAATGCATAGAAATGTTAGTGAAAACACCCTATTTCCTCATCTATCACTATCCTCCAAGCGACTAGAGCTATAAACACCCCCTTGGGCCCTCCTCCATGTTAATGGCATTCTCCAACCACTCCCTCAAATCACCAAGAATACGATTGGGGCTTACAATTAATGAAATAATCTATCCTTCAGTCCAGAACCTATGCCATCTATTATACTATCATCTTAAATTCTTGAACACTCCTTTGAGCCTCTACAATAGGTTTTCAAGTGATGAAATAGGCTAATAATAAGTTAGTGACATGCTAGACCTATTGTGCCAACTTTAGTACCAAGACCAACACCTACAGCTCCTCAAGCAACAACCTCAACATCTCTAACACCTGCAACAACATCTCCATCACCTATAATAGTAACCTCATCACCTACAATATCAATATCATGTCAAACTAACTCCCTCCAACACTAGTGGAAGCACCTCCAACACAAGCATCCAAAACACAACACATGAAGAAACAATCCAATGTCTCTAAGAAATGTAGGGACATATGAAGCACCAAGAGCATCTCTCCAGCCTCCTACAGTAGAAACATCTCCAACCAACTCAACATTATTGGAATCCATCTCCTCAACACCCATAACATCATCTAAACTAGGTCTATTCATAGGTATGTTGACATCAATTCCAACTAACATGACCATCAACCAATCATTCATCACCAAGTCCTCATCACTCATACACATGACAAGTATCACCTCCAATCATGTTGACATCAATTCGAACACTGAAATGGGAACAAAATCCCCCTTTGGAATTGATTTCAATCTCCATCCAACACGTGAGGTTGACTCACAAATCCAAAATATTTCCCTCTTCCACATAAATGGAAAAGGGCCATATCAAAACTGATGAATAATGCTAATAATGTCGAATAAGAGTAGCCCCCCCCAGTCATTAACAACACCATGCTAATGCAACCATAAAGTATTTCCTAGAAGATAAGAAAAAAACAAGGAAACAAGTTTCCAAACCATTCGGCAATGCAATGTCGTCACTAAATATTGAAACATACTCCTCATAAGCATGCAATAGAGCTACAATCAACATTCCTCATGTTGAAGCAACACATCTTCTAGTTGCAATAAGCCTTCTTTTGCAGTGCAAGAGACTACTCCTCATGGACCATGACTCTAACTGACTTTGGACATTAATGTACAATACATTACAACATAATGCTTCATGGAGAAAATACATGGTTGTGACATATACAAAAGACTCATATGAATCCTCTACACCTATCACCAACCATGACTCTAGGGACCCAAGTTTAGATCATGCACCAAATATCTGGGGCTACATCAACGATATACAAGATGGAACATGACTTGGACTCCCATTGATCAATACATAGCTAATGACGATACATGTTAAAAACTAAGTGTCTCTCCATGAGCAATGTGCCCAAAAGATGAAATAATGCTAGTATGTGAATTTTTCATATGCACACAGTTGTGCGCTCATCAATACATTCCCAAAATAAGAAATATCATTAGTACATGCAAATAATCAGCAATTAATACGCTCCATATGGAAACAACATTAAAATTCAATACATGGCAAGTTGATCAAATCATATGGCCTCCATGAGCAATGATATAATATATGAATGTGTAGCAGCTACAAGAGAGGCACTATCCCAACAATATTCTAGTGCTTGTCCACTCAACATCTTGGCCATCATCATATCAATAATGAAGATCCTACAAGAAGATCATGAAGGACACTAGAAATTGCTACCATGCTCCACAAATGCATCAACCATAACAATATGTCATAGAAGCAACAACATTATACATCCTCATCATGCCAAAACATCATAGAAGTAGCAAATAATTATCCTCATCATAGGCAAGGAACATATCATCAATGAGTGATAAGCAATAGATCAATGAGAAACAAAACATATATACTCCATGTATGAGTAACAAAATATAAATCATCATGAGTACACAATATCTCATCCATCAGCATGTGTCAAACTATCACGAACAACAAAAATCATCTTCCTTTCCCATATTCCATGCACCCAACAATACATAAGCATCAATATGCTTTTTCCATATATGAGAAGAAATATAACTCATCATCTATCAACTATGTAAATGCATAATATAATAATAAACATGTTCTCTTCATGCAACTACAACACATCACTCATCCATCTAACACACATAAAAAACTTGCAAAGCTCATCTAGAAATGAAAACATAAGCAATAATATGAATAATCTAGATGTAATTTATCCAATACATCATCAATTTCCCATGGCAGCAACAAATATAATGAAGCATGACTATGATCTAGCAATGAAAATATTACTAACAAACAAATTTTTTTGTTATGGAACTAGCTCACAAAAAGATAGAAAAGATAGATGAACATCTTAGAAATAAGCCTCTTCAAGGGGGAAACCTCCTTTGCATTACACAAATGAACAATTCTTGGATGATTCAAATGACAAGACTTCCCTTCTATATATAGGAGTCTAAGGGGTCATATTATAATCAGAGCTAGCATAACAATAATAATGTAAGGGCACAATAATAACAATAGTGGGCTTCTATGGGGCACAATAGTAACAATATGGGGACTACATGGGTACAACAATATAATAAGGGGGTTGTTCTAATAACAATAAGGGGTTACACTAGTAGTAAAGGTGCCTAACATGCCCCTCTCCTTCAAAAAGTGTTGTCCTCAATGCTTGAGTAGTTCTGGATGCTTCTATATAAAATTCTTGTCCTCCCATGTGGAATATTCAGCGGTTAAGTTCTCCCACTTGATGAGATAATCTAAAATTGATCAATTTCGTAGCTGTCGGGCTCTTGTTTCTGTGACTGCTCCAGGTTCCATTATGATTTTTCCTTCCTCTTCAAGTTTTGGCAATATTGTTTGAATTGTGATATTCTTCAACTTTTGAATGAGTGGCCACACTTCCAGGTCCTTCTTCCATTCATCCCTTGCCTTGTTTATCCAATCTAATTGCATAATAGAAATACCAAAAAATAATGCTTCCACATCCTCATCCTTTCTTGACAGTGCATCTGCAACAAAATTTTGCTTCCCTTTTCTATGGATGATGTCGAAATCATAACCCAACATATTTGTGATCATTTTTTCTGTTCTTCTAAAGATGATAGTTGTTCTAAAAAGTATTTAAGACTATCATGATCCATTTTTTCCTTGAAGTGTCTTCCCATTCAGCAAGGTTTCCATTTATTAAGTGTAGGTACTATTGCCAACATTTCCTTCTCATAAATAGCTTGCTTGAGATGAAGTCGTAAAAATACCCAATCACCTACATCAAAACTTCTGTCACTGCTATGTTGATCTACCTATTGTTTCATTTGATTCTGCAGCAAAGTCACATTATCTTTTAAAATTTGGAGAACTTGTTGTTGATGCTCGATGTGATCTTTCACTGCTTGAATCTTTTTCTTCTTGATATGTCTTTTATCTTGAGAGTTTGAGGAGTGGTAATTTCTTTCAATGCTTTACAATATATGGTCAGATTCATTTCCTGATACTCGATGTGATCTTTCACTTCTTGAACATTTTTCTTCTTGATATGCTCTGATACCAAACGTTATGGAACTATCTCACAAAAAGATAGAAAATATAGATGAAATTCTTATAAATAAGCCTCTTCAAGGGAGCAACCTCCTTTACATTACACAAGTGAACAATTCTTGGATGATTCAAATGACGAGACCTCCTTTCTATATATAGGAGTCTAAGGGATCATAATATAATTACAACCGACATAACAATAATAATATAAGGGCACAATAATAACAATAGTTGGCTTTTATGGGGCACAATAGTAACAATATGGGGACTACATGGGTACAACAATATAATAAGGGGGTTGTTCTAATAACAATAAAGGGTTACACTAGTAGTATAGGGGCGTAACATTTTCCATGCAACCCTACTATCTCATCCAACTTGCAATGTGTGGCTGCAACCACAAAAATCTCACTAAAAACATAATGCAAACACATTCCAAAATCATTTGGAAGCACAAATTCTCCCCTTGAATGTGTAATCCCTCACCACACTTAGAAAATTCACATAAGAATAACTATATGGTTGTGATATAGAAAAACACATCATAAAAGGTGCAACATGTAGTTGCTCCAAGAACCATTAGTAACAACATAGATGATCCAACTGATAAAATAGATTGGAACAAGACAGATTAGAAATGAAAATGCGCTCTGGAACCTCAAGAACTCCCTTTGAACACATGCATCTCTGAAAATGCATATTTATCTTCTCAAACACTTTCTCATATGGAAGCACAATTAAAAATTTCCATGAAACTCATAATGCAATCATATGCTACTCACGAGAACATGCATGCCTCATGTTTTGGTGGGAGTTCCTTGCTGCTTATTTCTCCTTCCAAATTTCATTTGTTTATCCTTATTCTTCTTGTATGGATGAGCTTCTGTAATATCCTCTTTCTAATTGAATCTCCTGAAACACCTAGGAAGTTTGAAATCTTTGGCCTTATGGCTAGCATCTTCACATACAAAACATCCAATGTGGCTACGGAATCGAGGAATAGCTCGATATCTTCTATTGATATGAATCTTATTCCTGGCATGTGCCATACAAGCAATAGCCATATCGCCAAAATAATTGCATGAGAAAAAATAACCACAAAATGGGCTATTATACCTGATGGATGGATATATTCTTTGCATGAATTCTTGATGTTGCTTCTCCTTGGGTTGCTCCTTTTGATGAGAGAGATTGATCCCTCCATTTGTGCAATTTGTTGTTATGTGTACACAAACTCCATAATTAAAACAATTTCCAATTATGTTTTTCTTCTTTAGACTCCTCTTATTTTGTTGTTTCTTACATGCCTCATGGATCTAATTACTTTTTTTGCAACTTGGTGCTCCAATAATTTTTAATTTTCTCGTAGAAGCTTGAGCACTAGCTTTGAGCCTCTCCAATTCGGCCTTTAAACTTTGGTATTCATTTGTCAACTCTTTGAACTTCTTCCTCATTCCATTTTCAATCTTCATTCCTTTTTCGATATGAAATTTTAGATATGAAATTTCTTCTTTGAGTGCACACTCCTTTTCATCACAAATTTGCAGCAACATCTGTCGATCTATATTTGCAGCCTTGAGCCTTTGAATCTTCACTTCTAGTGCCATTACCTTTGATTTATTGTCATATTTTCAATTGATGCTCGATCTAACACTACAATCACTAGTTCCTTCATCTTCTTGTGAGTATGATTGATTAGTTACTGCAATAAAATTAGAATCCTTTTCATTTTTCTCCATTTCTGAAAAATGCAATTTTCCTGCAAGATACAATTCCTACAACCTGTCAAACATTTCTTTGATAGTTTCACAATGCTTCACATACAAATTATTAGATCTTGGAATTCCATTCAAATACTCTTTAGCTCTTTCATAAAAAATATCTCTAACTCCATACTCTACGGACAACAAAATATTTTCATCAAGAGATAGAAAATATGAACCCAACTTTTCTCTCCAAGTTGCAAATTTACCTTCATGAAGCACTGGAATTCCTTACTGATCCATTTCAAAGATAAAAATAAAATAAAAATAAAAAATCTTCCAAAATCTCTAAGATCTACTCTCCAACTATCTAGCTCCACCCGAGAGCCCCACTCTGATACCATTTGTTGGAAACTATATCACTACTAAGAGGGGGTGCATGGGTCAATCAGTGGTGTCAGCACTTATACAAAATTTTCACCAATTATTTAATCTTTTAATCCATGCACAACTGAAACACAAAACCATATATCAAAGGATCAAAATAAATATGAAAGCAAAAAATCAATCAACACATGGACACAAGTGTTTCTCGAGGAAAACCCATCCTGGCGAAAAAAAACACTTTGTTGTTGTTGCACTGCTCAACTATTTTATTAATTTTCCAAGCAAATTATACATGGATCAACTCACTCCCATGAGTCAGAAGACTCAACTTGTTTCATAGTATGTTGACACTATCGTACAAGAATTTTTTTCTCTCTCAAATCTTTGGACTACCATCAATTGAAGGCTCCGACGATCAGTCGATCTTTGGCTGGTTACTCCGGAACTAACAACATGACCCTACAAAATTTGATCTATTGGTCAGCACCATGAACAATGATCCTTATCCAGTTTCTTTCAAACTATCAAACCACCATTGGATGGAAAAATATCTTCCATATACTACATCCACCAATGATTGTATACTCAAAGCCTCCATGCCTTAACTTCCTCCATGTGAACCTCATTTCATATATTTTCAAACAAGACTTTGAATACTTGCTTAACATGAGTACTCCAGCAACATAATATTAAGTATCACAAATTTGAATCAAAACTCCAAGAATCAATAATCGATAAGAAATAATACAATATCCTCAAAACACTACTCCAAACCACACAACAAAACCTCAATCAGTTCATAATATAATGGCTAAAATAAACTTTAGCTACCTATAGCTACATTTGCAAACTGCTTTAGAAATTATGCACTAGAGAGCACATGCAGCTTACAAGCTCTTCTAAACACACACACAAACACTTACTCACACACCAATGTAATCAACCATACTAATAATGAGTTATCCCCAATATAAATATGAAATCAAGTCCTCAAATCTATAATTACTCGGAACTAATAGCTTCACAACTTTGTTCATATGCTAGATTAGATCCAGATTCATCTCATTGACTCAATCAACCATTAACTCCTCTAGCCTTTTTTATATTTTCAACTTTAATCAACTTATGAATTTCCTACAAATTTTTCTGACCATATGTCAAAAAGTTTGATCAAGGAAGTCATCATAAACCAAAAATTAGCTCAACAATGCAAGGAATGCAGTGTAAGTTTAGTGAAAACACCTTAGTCTCTCCCTTAGAACTATCCTGCAAGTGACTGGAGATATAACTAGTCCATTGGGCCTTCCTTGATGTGGCTAGTGCTCTCCAACCGCTCCCTAGACTCAACAGTCATGCGACTGTGGCTTAGGCTTATTGAAATCATCCATCCTTCAGTACAAAACCTCTACAACCTATTGGGCTATCATCCTCAACTCCTAAACACTCCTCCAAGTGTCTGCAATAGGTATACAACTAATGAAATAGGCCAAGAAAAAGTCAGTGACATGCTATACCTATTCTACTAACATTAGCACTCAGACCAACACCTCCAACTCCTAAAGGAACAACCTCAACATCTCTAATACCTACAACAACATCTCCATCACCTGTAGCAACAAACGCATCACCTACAATATCAAGATCATATCAAACTAATTGTCTCCAACATTGGTGGAAGCACCTCTAATACAAAAAACCAAAAAACAACACATCAAGTAGCAATCCAATGTCTCCAATACATATAGAGACATATGCAATGCCAAGAGAAACTCTCCAGCCTCCTATAGTAGCAACATCTCCAACAAACTCAACATGACTGGAATACATCTCCTCACTAGCCACATCATCATCTTGGTTAGGTCTAGTCATTGATATGTTAACATCAATTCCAAATAACACGCCCATCAACCAATCATTCATCACCAAGTGCTCATCACTCATACACATGAAAAACATCACCTCCAATCATTTTGACATCAATGCCAAAACTACAATGCCAAAAAAATATCCTTTTTGCATTGATTTCCACCTCCATCCAATAAGTGAGACTGACTCAACAATCCAAAATATTGCCCCCTTTGACATAAATGGAAAAGGGCCATATCAACAATGAAAAACAATGTTAATAATTTTGGATAATAATAGGTCCCCTTTGTCATGCACAACACCATGTTGATGCAACCTATAAAGTATTTCCTAGAACATAAGCATGAAAAAAGCGAAACGGGTTGCCATACCACCAGCCAATGCAATACCATCACTGAAGATTGAAAAATGCTCCCCTTAAGCATGTAATGGAGCTACAATCAACACTTTTCCTATTCACACAACATATCTACCAACTACAGTAAGCCTTGTTTCCAAGTGCAAGAGACTACTCCTCATGGACCATGACTCTAACTGACTTTGGACATGATATACAATAAATTACAACATATGCTTCATGGAGAAAATACATTTTTTTGACATATACATAGGACTAACATTTGAATCATTTACACCTATCAACAACCATCACTCTATGGACCCAAGATTACATCATGCACCTAATATATGGGGCTACATCAAGGATATACAAGATGAAACATGACTTGGACTACCATTCACCCATACATAGCTAATGACGATACATGATAAATACCAAGGGTCTCTCCATGAGCAATGAGCCCAAAAGATGAAACAATGATAGTACATGAATGTTTCATATGCACAAAATTGTTCTCTCATCAATACCTATCCAAAAGAAGAAATATCATGATTACATGTCAATAATTGTTACAACAGACAATCCCTCCTGCGGACAAGATCTATCTCCCTAGATCCTAAATGGAAACTAGAAACAATCATGACAAATGAACTGATTCTTTCCCTAAGTATAATTTAATTTAAGTACAAGTAGTCTAACTGATAGATAGACCTCTTACCGATTTCACGAAATGGATGATTAAGATCCCCAATTGTGGCTTGATGCAGCTCTTCGATGCTTAGTAGAACCTGCAAACATAAACCATAAAAAGGATCAAAACCACATGTGATATAGTAATTCAAACAACTTACCCTGATGATCAAGTAAATTAGGGATTGAACTTGCCTTAATGAACATAATAACCAATTGCAAACTATTCACCATTCATAAAAGACAAAAATCAATGGGAGAAAGTGTTCATTTATGTTAATCAGAAGATAAGAGCAACCTTACAACCTTCATCTTGATGTCATGAGGTCCCTCCCAAATGCCTTCAATATCCTGCTTAGATAACAATCTCTCCAATCTCAAACTAGCAACATAATTTTGTATTCTCTGAATTTTGACCTCTTTCATCCCTCAACCCTCTAATCCTTCTATAGATCAAATAGGGGGAAGTTTCAAATCCCTAAGAAGGATGCACCTTCTTTAGTCAAGGATTAGGTTACCATGAGAAAAGAGATGGATATGCATCTTATGAGGGTTATAGCTCGAATACTCATCACCTGGAAGCTTTCAGTTGGGAAATATTCGACCAACTAGGTTTCTAGAATATACTTTTTATTTTTACTTTCTAGAATTCACCTGCCCGGGATTATAGTTATAGACAGAGCACAACTTTTCACCATTCTCAAAGTAAATTTTAGCGCATGTGCGAGAAACACTAGAGAAATCGATGTAGGTGAAACTTAACAAGGTGTGAGAGCTATTTGTCCAAAATTTCTCATGGAATTTAACATATTTTTGGTTCTTTGACTTCTAAGAGATATAGTTTCAACATGTTCACGGATCGTAATAATATCGATAAATTGGTCAAGTGTGATGGAGACAAATTGATGTGTAACAAATTTCCCCCTAAAGTGAAAAGTGTGAAAATCCATCCATAAAGGAAAAAATTTCATTTGTCGCACAGTCATCAACAATTTGTTCAATGTATGGAGTTGGATAATTGTGCTTGGGACAAGCTTTATTGATATCTCGGTAATCAATGGACACTCAAATGGTTCCTTTCTTTGTATTACTATTTGATACCCAATCAGTTAAAGAAACATGGTGAATGAATCCTACTTTCAACAATTTCTCAACCTCAATTTTGATAGCAACGTATTTTCACAGACGTATAAGATGTAGTCGTTGTCTAACTCGCTTAGCATCCGGATTGGTTTTTATTTCCTGTACAAGAATTATGGGGTCGATTCCTGGCATCTCTTCATAGGACCAAGAAAAAATGTCACGGAATTCCTGAAGTAGGGATGTGTAAGTTGAAATCTCTTCTAACGAACAAGAGGCTCCTGTATGAATATTTTCAATTATTTTGGGTTTCGCTGAGATATCAATAAGTATTGTTGCCAATATGTTCCCTAAATTCTGTTCATAACTGGAAGAAAGAGTAGATATTTGAATTTGAGGATTGCTAAGGGTCTCAGATGAAAATAATGATGAAAAAATATTCTCAATTTTATCAAAATATGGTAACAAAGTTGAACGATGATGAGTATCATCCCGTGGCATTTCATCCAAGGTCATAACCTCCATAGTCCCTTCATCAGTTAAAAAATTGATGTTAAATGGATCAGGCATAGAGATTGGTTCCAAGTGTGACAGATGACAATATTCATCAATGATCATATTCATTTGATCATAATCAAATGTTGATGGGTTTGAAAAAGACTGAATAGCCTCATATGCTGTAGAATTTCCTGCAAATTCTCTACAAATCTACCTCTGAGATCTATGTAGAAAATCTGACTGTAGATTAACTCGATAATGCAATATACCAAAGCAAAATACTATAATCTACTTCTACTATCAAACTTGCAGAAGCTTAAATATCGAGTTGAATCAGAGGTAAACACATATAACCATAAGAAGAAGAATCAATACATATGAAACATAGAAAATACTCAAGGGAAAGCCTAAGCTAAAAATCCCACTATCTGAATTATCATACAAGGTGGAAATACATTAATATTATACAATACCTTAGCTCTCATAGCTAGCCAAGTCTCAGTACAATCCTCCTGGGTGCTGACAGGAAAGAAAAGCTTCTCATAAGCCTTCTCCTCTGCCCTCCAAGCTCCTATTTCCTTGTGCAATTACCTCTAGGATGATCTCCTTTATCTAGTGTAACACTGCTCTCACACACTGCTCTAACACACTGTCAGAACTGCGCAATCCTCAAGGAATCTTTCCTTGACTAAATGAATGAATTTCCTTTATAGGAAAACACATGAAACTAATAGTAACATGTCCTTGACATTTAGCTCAACTGGGTCTTTCTCAGAATAGACATGCATGAGTTTCTGATGAGAGAATCTTCAGTTATTTGGAGTACACTTGTTGAGTGCATGCATGCATCGACCGACTGATAACTCACAATTAGTTCCTCAAACAGTTTTGAACTAATTTAACTGGACTTAACTCAATAAACTGAGTTAACTAATTACAACTCAAATATAACTCAATCTTATCTCCTTAATTTAAGGGATAACTATTGCATGACTGCAGAAAGACTTCTGACTTGAATTTCTCCAAATAATTGATCCGTAATGAATTAATTAATTAATTTCCAAGTAGCTGGTGAGACTAAATTCGAATTTAATTCACAATTTTGATTCAAGGACAAATTAAAATTGGAATATTCTAGATTATATTTTTATTGTTTCTTATTGTTATTTCCAACATATGCTAATTTAAAAGGACTACGAGGCATTTCATCACCATATAAGATCATTTATTATTCTCACAGTACTTTCCATGGATCTCCCATTTCAAAAGTATTTGATGTAATCATGTTGATCTGTGCTTCATTCTGAAGAAGAATGGGTGGTTTGAATGTGAAAGCTCCCATCAAAGATGAGTCTTTAAGTAGGCGAACACCAACTTCTTCATATGGAGTGGTTTATTTTCCAACAAATGGGATACTATTGGTAGAATTAGGGTTAGAGGTATAGTAGGATAATTGATCTACTTTCACAATTATTCCTTTCTGAAGAAAAATAATAATCCTAAAAATATGACGAGACTACTGCTACCATGGAATAAGTCCAACTCCAGCCAAGAAAAATATTGTAATCAATTTTAGCATCAACAACCTCAACATCTATTGCAATTTTTTTTCCCTCTAACTTGATTGGAAAATTATTTAAAAGTCCGTATGGATGAAAACCTTCTTCATCTAAGGCTTTCAAAGTCATAGGATATTGATTGAATGTTGGAGAACCTAAATCTTTCCAATAGACAATGGACATAATACATGTCAACTCTCCTTCAACAATCATTTTTTGAAAAACTCGTTGATTTTTGATGTGAACTAATATCTGAAAAGCTAGTTGGTGTGGGAGATGCTAGACATGATTCTTGAGATAAAAAACAATCAAATGAGAGTCTTAAGGATCTACAACTCCTATCACTAGTAATAATAATTTCCTTTGTGCTCGACAAGTTTGCCGCACTTGAAGGGTAGACATGGCCTAAGGTGACACAACCAGATCTTTGACGATGTTATAATTTTGGGCAGCCCATGTAGGAGGATTAAAGGCTGACTTATGAAGCATACCCTTCGGAGGTGGATGAATTACCATATCAAGATTTGTTTTTTCAAAGTATAATGGTTCAGAAGAAGGAGGAGTAGATGCGGAAGTTTGACCAGATGAACTCGAGTCATCTTGATTTTCAACAGGACTCTTTGATGCATAATCTTTGGATCTCATTTCTACCATAACTCTAGAAGGCATCATCATGATATCTGTCGACGGGGATGAGGAGGATTTGTCGTGAGAAACCATTTTACTGTATTAAGGAAAACGGTACTTCAAAACAGCTATTGTGGGAAAACTTTTGACGAATTTGGAAACTTAGGCACGATGAGGGCACTCCTTAGTATAAAAATCTTCCTCAAAAATCAAGCAAGGATATTGATGTTTCCTCTTTTCATTAGATGGTTCGTTCTTTGCTAATTTCTCCTTAGAGTGGTTGTCTTCTTTAGTTTTGTGTTTTCCCTTTTCCTTATTTCCTGATGATTTACCTTTTATGGTAGACGAATCTATGGCGTTGAGTTAAGAAGTAATTCCAGGAGAAGGATCTTGCTTAGGTGAATCAGATAGAGCAGAAACTTGAACATTCTTAGAAAATTTATTTTTGTTCTTAGTCTTCTAGTTCACAGAACCAATCATGCCATCTACGACATATGATCTTGGAAGAGGTGGATTATTTGGATTAGACTAGGGTAAATATGGGATATTTTCATACAAAGGATCAAACTGAGTATAAACAAGATTGAGATATTGAGTGCGAGAAATTACATGCTCTTCAGTTACAACACCCCTTTTGGCCACATCTTTAGTTATTACTGGTAAAAATGATTTTATAAACCATTCAGCTAGAATTTTGTCTATAATGTAAACATCAACTAGGTGACATCTTTTTCTCCATTCGTGAATGTGATATGAGATATGGGTAGACATTGACTTCTTTAAGGAAATCAAAATTTCAATTCCATTGTCATACTGAATGGGTAATTGAAAATTGGTCAAAAAGACTATAGCAAAGGCATTGAACATGTTGAAAGAAGAACGTGGTAATTCTACATACCATTTGGCTTCCGAACTAATTAGGTTTCGTTGGAAAAGTCTAAATCTAATAGAATTAACATTTAATGAGTTTGATTCACATTAAATATGGTAGGTCATGAAATGGTTAGACAGATCTTCACCCGATTTACCTTCAAACTTAGGAATATCACTGGGAAACTTAGTAGGAATAGTCAACCAATAGGTTAAATAAATAAGTGGATCATTTTTTAAATGAGAGAGGTTAGGAAAATCCAAATTCGCAATGAAATGCAACTGAAAATTGGGGTCCTATGATGGATATTGATAACCCTGAGGGGCGAGTCCCGCACCAGGAGAAGGATATCGAGGATATCTTGGGATAGTCTGAGCAGTTGGGATTTTCAGACCTCTTGAATATCGACGATGTGGTCGAATAATTTGTTGAAATGTATTATCTAGATACAGTTGATTCTGGAAGGTGAGATCTTGACCCATTTTTGACCTTGAAGAAACTGTCCTTGAAAGAGTTTGCTTTGCAAGGGTTGACCTTGAAGAAATTGAGTTTGAAAAGGTGTCGTTTAAACAAAATGACTTTGGGGTATACCTTGGAAAGATAGCCCTTGAAAAGGTTCTTGCATATATGGAACAATAGGTTGAACAACAGGTATTTGAGGTGCTGATGGAATCATAGGAATGGATTGAACATGAGATGCCTGAGGTAAAGACTGAACAAGAGGTTGCATAGTAACTCGTGACATAAGCGAGACAATTATTTGTGATACTCCTGGAATTGGCATTCTAGGTGAACTTCAACATGGATTCTGAATAGACGTTTCCATAATAGACTTCCCTACAGTTTGAGAGTACTTTGGGTGAGCTTCTAATGCGATTGTTGGGCAAGTGTCGATGAGGTAGCCTGAACGATTAGTTAAACTTGAGAAGACATACCTTCAAAAGGAATTTGATGTATAGCTTATTCAAGAGGTTTGATAGGTTGATACAAAAGCACTTGAGAAGCAATAAGAATTGACTGTTGAGAAGGGTTCCAGATTGTATTTAATCCATAGTAAGGAATTCCATAGGCAGATTGAGGCACAAGAGGCTAACAAAAACTAGTTTGAGGCATTTGAGCTTAGTTAAAGTAGTTTTCGGTGGGGGGTTGGCCCCCATATGCAGAGTAAGGTCCACCAAAAGGTTGTTCTCTAGGTGGAGGATATGATGGTTTCCCCCCAGGTGGATAATAACAACATGTTGGGTTAGGTTGTGGATTACCAACATTAATAGAAATCATATTAATGGCTTGTTTAGATTCCAAACCTTCATTGGTAGGGTTAATTACACCAGTTGACATGTTTGAAGATGGGTTCAAGGAAGAAGCTCCCAAATAAGCTCGTGTGGGAGAGTGATATCTAGGTGGTAAAAGACCACCATACAATATGGACTCTAGAGAAGTGGAATACATGGATGTATCTGACACAACACTTCTAGGAACCATTGTGGACTAGTCAAAACCAGGTACGGTAGGATAAGGAATCATGTAACACGGAATCCCTTGCTCGAAAAAGTTCAAGGGTGTAAAATACCAAGGGTCAATGTGAAGAGATTGAAACAAAAGTTTTGAGATATATGTAGGCTCACTGGTAGAAACTAGAGGTTCTTCCTCCTAGTTTGAAACAAGTTCTTCGATGATAATAAGACAAGGAAGAATACTATCAATAATGATAAGTTTCACATGCGGTGAAAATGGAGAATATGGAATATCTGCTATAGCAGGTGTATGAATTTCAGGCTCATAGATATCAGACTTAGGTTCATCAATATCTACTTTAGAAACAAGATTTCTATTAGAAGATTCAGTGTTATCTAATTTAGTTCGAACAATTTCAGTCATTTGTAAATCAGTTGTTGCTGAGTGTGATGTTAAATTCTCATTTTGATCAAATTCAGTGTTTGTTACTTAAATGCCTAAAATAGTAGATTTAATAGGTTGATTAACTTCAGTTCCTCTTACATCAGAATCTATAATAGCAGAAGTTATAGTTTCTGTTGGATTTAAAGTTTCAGATGTTTTAGATTTTCCTGCTTTAATGTTTTCTAACTGACTCGGTGTATACTCAAAGGGTTCCCCGAGTATCCTACGTGATTTTCTTGGTAGTTCTGTCACAATGAAAAATATTTAAATTATTAATCACCCAATATCTAAATTACACCTAAAGTCTCTAAAAAGTAAAAAAAACAACACAGAAAGCAACACACGCTAAAAATCTAGGAGTTCAAACCACACAAACTTACTCTTCATAGAAATCAATATATATTAGTTGGTGATGAAATCCAACATCGAAGAGATCAAGGTGATTTTTTTTTATAGAAAATGAATATTTGTAACAGTTACCCTGACAATCTACCTAATGAAATGGTCTAGTGTAAGTAACTCTGTTATAAAACATCCCAAGCAAGGATTACCATTCAAAGAGTCCAAGTGATTCTAGCCAAAATTTATTACAGGTACAACAGGACCCTCCCTTTTCCATCACCTTATGTAGAGCCCTAGGATTACAGTCACTATGTTCACCAAATACAACCATTTTACATGGGGGGACAGTCGTAGATAAGATGTACACGCAAGGACAAAGTAGCAAACTCAATCCCCTTGAAGGATCCTCCACATGATCAATTGGAGGTTTAATTTCAAGTGACCCAAGGTACCTTTTGACATCATCGTAAAACATGTAAATCACTATATCTAAGCAAACGAACTGGGTTGAATCACTTCACCAGAGTCAACACAACATTGTGCTTAACTCAATATAAGAAGAGCTTCACAGAACAAAACATAAATACTTGGATTTTCTCTCCCTAACTCAAGATTATATTGTTTGTTTGTAGCTTTGGAAATTTTACTTCCTTCCCTATTCCAAAGCCCTGCACTTAAGCTAATGTAGGTGAAAAGAACCCTAAAAAATATAAAATTCTAATTGAATTTTAATTAGCATTGTATTATTAAGCTATTCTTTTACTCGATGGGTAATGGAGGTGAAACTTATGATGTTTTGACAACTCAAAATATCAATGCACTCTAAAATTCAAAAGCAACTTTCAATTTTGTATGAAATTCTATTTAAAGAAAAGAAAGATGTTTCTTTGATTTTTGAGAAATAAATGCAACAAATCACAACTTCTCAACTTTTCCAAAACAACCAAGTTCACTATTTTGTAACAAAAAATGCATCCAACAAACTAATTTGTAGATTTCCCTAATTGTCAAAATAAACTAACAAAATCTTTTCTTGTAATCACTTCAAACTTTCAAGCGCACAAAAATCAATCAAGAAGATGGAGAAAAGACATATTCTCCTATGAATACTTTTGATTCAATGATAATAGAAATGTAATCGTGAAAAAAATTCCAAGATGAAAGGAAGAACTTTTTTTATCAAGCAAAAATAACTATGATTCTTTCACAGAAGCACAAGGTCTTTACAAACCCTAACTTGTATTTCAAATTAATTTTGACTATAAATAAATAACTTTTAAAGCTTAACTAGTGTATTTGATAGAACAAAATAAGAATATCAATGACAAAAAGACATTCAAACTTGTTTCGATCAATCAACAAATAAACCAATCAAAACTGTAGGGTATTCTTCCAACAAGACCTAATATTCAGAAAATCATCAACAAAGAAATAAAATGAGTTTAGAAAAGATAACGCATAGTCTAAACAAACAGAATGACACTTTTAGAAAGACAAATTTAGGTCTAGGTTGAATCTATAATGAAATATTAAAAAAAAATTCAAGGACCGAGCGGGCTTCCAGTAGGCAATAGTGTGTATGTGCTCAATTTCTAAAGAGAAAAGGGCATATGTCTTCCCTCCTTGTACAAACATAAACGACATAGGAAAGAAAACTTAAAGAAAAAAGAAAAAATAAAAAAATAAAAAATCAACCAATCAGATCTAAAAGGAAATTAATTTATGAAGACTCAGGGCTGGATAAATTAGAAAAAATCATAAAGAAAGTCTACAGAGAAATATTAGAACACAAACGTTTCCTATTATGGTCTCCATTTAGTTACGACGGAAAATCCCTCTTACGGACAAGAGAAATCTCACTAGATACTAAATGGAAACTAGAAACAATAATGACAAATGAACTGACTCTTTTACTAAGTTGAATTTTATTGAATTACAAGCAGTATAACAAATAGATTGACCTCTTACTGGTTTCACAGAATGCCTGATGAAGATTCTCGATTGTGACTTGATGCATCTCTTCAATGCTTAGTAGAACCTGCAAACATAAACCATAAAAAAGATCAAAATCACATGTTATATAGTAATTCAAACAACTTAGCCTAATGATCAAGGGAATTAGGGATAGAAATTGCCTTGATGAACATAATAACCAATTGCAAACTATCCATCATTCATAAAAGAGAAAAATCAATAGGAGAAAGTGCTCATTTGTATTAATCAGAAGATAAGAGGAACCTTACAACCTTTGCCTTGATGTCGTGAGGTCCCTCTCAAATGCCTTCAATCTTCTCCTTAGATAACAAGCTCTCCAATCTCAAACTAGCAACATAACCTTGTGTTCTTTGAATTCTGGTCTCTTCCAACCCTTAACCCTCTAGTCCTTTTACAAATCAAAGAGGGAGGAGTTTTAGATCCCTAAGAAAAGAATGGAATTCCTTTAGTGAAGGATTAGGTTATCATGAGAAAAGTGATAGAGATGCATCTTATGAGGGTTATAGTTTGAATAATCATCACCTCGAAGCTTTGAGTTAGGAAATATTCAACCAACTATGTTCTTAAAATGTACTTTTTATTTTTACTTTCTAGAATTCACTTGCACGAGTTTACAGTAACAAATAGAGCATAGTTGTGCACTGTTCTAAAAGTAAATTTCAACGCATGTGCAAGAAAGACTAGAGAAATCGATGCAAGTGGAACTTAACAAGGTGTGAGAGCTATTTGCACAATTTTCTCTTGGACTTTAACATATTTTGAGTTGTTGGACTTCTAAGGGAGATAGTTTCAACATGTTCATAGATGGTAATAATATCCATAAACGGATCAAGTGTGATGGCAACAAATTGATGTGTAACAAAAATGAGCAATGAAAATGCTCCATATGACATCAACAATAAAATGAAATAAATGGCAAGTGGATCAAAACTTATTTCTTCCATGAGCAATGATATAATCTATCAATGTGTAACAGCTACAAGAGAGCCACTACCCAAGCCATATGCTAGTGCATGGCCACTAAACATCTTGGCCATCATCATACCATGAACAATGCCATGGGACGATGATGAAATCAAGTGCTCAACTCGATAATTACTCAAAACTACTGAGTTCACAACTTTGTTCATATGCTAGATTAGATCTGAATTCAACTCATTGACTCAATCAACCAATAACGCCACTAGCCTTTTTGATATTTTCAACTTTAACCAAATTATGGATGTCCCACTAATGTTTCTCACCAGATGCCAAAACGTTGTGAACAAAGAAGTCACCATAAACCAAAAGTTAGCTCAACAATGCGAGGAATGCAAAGCAATTTTAGTGAAAACACCCTAGTCACTCCCTTAGCACTATCCTACAAGAAATTGGAGCTATAATAGCTCCCTTGGGCCTGGCTCCATGTGACCTTTGCTCTCGAACCTCTCCTTAGACTCACCAATCATGCATTTGTATCCCAGGCTCAGTGAAATCATCCATCCTTAAGTCAAAAACCTCCTCTATCACCTGTTGGACTGTCATCTTCAACTTGTGAACACTCCTCCAAGCATCCCCAACATGTATATAACTAATGAAATAGGCCAAGAATTGTTCTGTGGCATGTTAGACCTATTATGCCAACTTTAGCACTAACACCTCCAACTCCTCAAGAAACAACCTCAACATCTTTGACATGTGCAACAACATCTCATCACCTGTAGCAGCAACCTCATCACCTACAATATCAACATCATTTCAGACTAATTGGCTCCAACACTGGTGGAAGAACCTCGAATACAAGCAACCAAAACACAAAACATGAAGTAGCAATCCAATGTCTCCAAGACATGTAGATATATATGTAGCACCAAGAGAAACTCTCGAGCCTCCTTCAGCAACAACATCTCCAACCATCTCAACATGACTGGAATCCATTATCTCCAACCAACTTAACATGACTGGAATCCATCTCCTCAGTAGGGACAACATCATCTTGACTAGGTATAGTCATAGGTATGTTGACATCAATTCCAACTAACACGACCATCAACCAATCATTCATCACCAAGTCCGCATCACTCATACACATGACAATCATCACCTCCAATCATGTTGACATCAATTCCAACACTACAAGGCCAAAAAACTCTCCCTTTGGCATTGATTTCAACCTCCATCCAACAAGTGAGGTTGGGTCAACAATCCAAAATATTGCCCCCTTTGACATAAATGGCAAAGGGCCATATCAACACTAAAGAATAATGCTAATAATGTCAGATGTGTGTAGGTCCCCTGTCATGCACAACACCATGTTGATGTAATGTATAATGCATTTCCTAGAAGATAAACATGAAAACAAGAAAACAGGTTTCCAAACCCCTAGCCAATGTAATGCCCTCACTAAAGAGACTGAAAAGTGCTCCCCTTAAGCATGTAATGGAGCTATAATTAACACTTTGCCTATTGAAACAAAACAACTGTGAGCTGCAATAAGCCTTCTTGCCAAGTGCAAGAGACTAGTCCTCATGGACCATGACTCTAACTGACTTTGGACATGATATACAATACATTGCAACATATGCTTCATGGAGAAGATACATTGTTGTGACATATACACATGAATGACATATGAATCATCAACACCTATCACCAACCATGACTATATGGACCCAAGTTTACATCAGACACCTAATATCTTGGGGTGCATCAAGGATATACAAGATGAAACATGACATGGACTACCATTGACCCATACATAGATAATGTAAATACATGATAAACACCAAGGGTCTCTCCATGAGCAATGTGCCCAAAAGATGAAAAAATGATAGTACTCAAATGTTTCACATGCGCACAATGGTTCTCTCATCAATAAATGTCCAAACAAAGAAATATCATGATTACATGGAAATAATGAGCAATAAATATGCTCCATATGGAAGCAACAAGAAAATGCAATACATGGCAAGTGGATCAAAACATATGGCCTCCATGAGAAATGATATAATCTATCAATGTGTAGTAGCTACAAGAGAGGCACTATCCAAACCATATGCTAGTGAGTGGCCACTCAACAACTTGGCCATCATCATCTCAACAATGAAGATCCTGCAATAAGATCATGACGAACACTAGAAACTTCTTCCATGGTCCACAAATGCATCAAACATAGCAATATGTCATATAAGCAACAACATTATACATCATTATAATGCAAAAACATCATAGCAACAGTAAATACTTTTTCTCATCATAGGTGAGCAACATATCATCAATGAGGCATAAGCAATAGATCAGTGAGAAACAAAACATGTATGCTCCATTTATGAGTAACAAAATATAAATCATCATGAGTACACAATATCTCATCCATCAACATGTATCAAACTATCATGAGAAACAAATATCATCTTCCTTTCCCATATTTCATCCATCTAACAATACATAAGAAACAATATGATTTTTCCATTTATGAGCAACAATATAACTCATCATCTCTCAACCATGTAAATGCATAGTAGAAGAAGCAACATATTCTCTTCATGTAGCTACAACACATGAATCATCCATCTAACACATATGAGCAGCTTGCATGGTTCATCTAGAAATGAAAACATAAGGAATAATATGCATAATCTAGATGTACTTTCTCCAACACAACATCAATTTCCCATGGCAACAACAAGTATAATGAAGCATGTCTATGATCTAGCAATGAAGATATTATGAACAAGGTAAATTTTCCATGCAGTAATACTATCTCATCCAACTTGCAATGTGTGGTAGCAACAACAAAAATCTACCTGAAACACAATGCCAACACATTCCAAAACAATTTGGAAACACAAATGCTCCCCCTAAAAGTGTGATCCCTCATCACACCTACAAAATGCACATAAGAATACATATATGGTTTCCATATCAACAAAAAAAATCATAAAGACTTCAACATGTAGACTTGAACAAAATAGATCAAAAATAGAAATGCATTCCACAGCCTCAAGAAATCTAAAGGAGGCTTATCCTTAACCGGTTGTGCTAGTGGGAATTGACAAAAATCACAACCTATCTATTGAACTCTAAACATAAGTATAAATGCAGTTGAATTCTAAACTTATTTCTATATCAAATCAATTTTTTTTTTGTTAATTGAATCCCAAGGATATGAAATTTGAATAAGATGGATCTACATAATAGTTCATAACATAGCAATTGCCAATTGAGTTACCCTTATAGGAAAAATAAAAACTTCTATTTAAAAAAACGATAATAATTTTGAAAAAATTATAACAATTCAAAATAAAAATAATTAATATATGTTTAGTTTTTTGGATATACAAGTGGAATTAACATTATGTATTTTTCTTTTCTTTATTTATCAAGAAAATCAATAAGTCAATTGCTACCTCTCTCATCATGGCTCATACTCAATGGATTATAGCTACCACTATATCTCATATATACTTGAGCGACACACTATGGATTACATTAGCTACCATTATAACATCGTAGTATATCCACTTGGTTCCACACATGAAACACCAACTAATTAAAATCCACTTGGTTCCACAGATGAAACACCAACTAATTAAAATTTAAACATGTCAGCAAAAGGCTTACTAGTGCATGCTATAAAAAATTAATTTACACCTTTGAACTAACATTATATCTATTTTACATAAAATTAGCATTTAATATTCAATTAAATTTGATATACAAGTATATGACATAAAATTTATTTATTTATATTTTATTATATCAAATAATATTAAAAATTGTTGAAATTTTTTTTAAGATTTAAAATCAACTAAATTATTGAGAAAAAATCTATCTAATTGAAAATATAGTAAGTGGTATCTCTTTTTTCAACTAATTTATCTAAACTTAAATCTAATATAAAATACATCACAACTATTCCTCATCTCAAAAGTTAATACAAAAATAATCAGCATTAGTGTGATTAATACTACTCATGGCTAGGAAAAAAATTAACATTCAATTGCATCATGTAATAATATAAAAGTAAATCATCATTATCTTTAGTAATATTACTAATAAGTAGAAAAATGCCACCTATTATAAAACCATCATCATATTTTAAAATATAAATATATCTATATAGTATTTTTTTTTATTTTTATAGTCAAAAACTTTAATTTTAACAATAGTTAATTACAAATATTGACACCCCATATTATCCAACAACTTAAAAAATATAGTTGGATATATGCATATCATCTATATGCATTATATCTATATTATCTATATTTATATCATTGGCTTTTGAGACATTCCATAATTGCTATTCTCAAAATAACCTCCTATTCTGGCCAGAAATTTGAGGCCCTCCAAAAATGCTATTCTCAGACTAATCTTGAAAATGATGTGTCTCGTCCTCTTTTTGCCCAGAAATTTGAGACACTCCATGAATGCTATTCTCATGAGAATGATTTGCCTCGTCCTCTTTCTGGCCAGAAATTTGAGGCACTCCATCAATGCTATCCTCAAAATAATCTTGAAGCACTCCATCAATGCTATTCTCAAAATAATCTTGAAGCACTCCATAAATGCTATTCTCAAAATCATCCTCAGGCACTCCATAAATGCTATTCTCAAAATAATCTTCTTGAGAATGATTTATCTCTGTCTGACCAGAAATTTCATGCACTCCATAAATGCTATTCTCTAAATAAACTTGAGAATGATTTACCTTGTCCTCTTTCTCACCAGAAATTTGAGACACTCCATAAATGCTATTCTCATGAGAATAATTTGCCTCATCCTCTTTTTGGCCAGAAATTTGAGACACTCCATAAATGTTTTTCTCAAAATAATCTTGAGAATGATTTGCCTGGTGCTTTTTCTTGCCTTCAATAAACTGTTTAAAAAAGAATTATTTATATTAACTCATGAAAGGAAAAAAATAAGAGCTATTTACAAAAAAAAACCAAATTCACTTTCTTAGTTTCCATAACCTATTTGCATAAATTAACTCATATTAATAACAGACAGGAATAATTATATGCACCATAATCATAAACATTTAAATTAAATAAAAACAAAACAATTTTTTTTTTTTAAATATACCAGTTTCTCAGTTTCATCTTTGAAGATTAACACGTAATCTCCAACCCCAAGCCCATGCATTTTAACAAACTCAGCTGTCACAGGCATAAGAAAGAAAGGATTAGAGATGGAAACGAAATGATCAGAACCTGTAAGTAAAATGTCTATGTAGTATTGTATTTAGAATAGCGATGTAATGTTGTATTTAAATAAAGTTACAACTTACATGTATTTTCCAATACGTACATTCTGCTCTTGTTATTGACCCAAGATCTGCAGTCATGATATTTTATATTTCACTTAAAATAAAGCTAAAATCACATGATTTACAAATAAGTGGTGGAAAAATAAGATAAGTTGCTGAAAAGTAGCATATGAATGTCATACCTGTATCTTAAGCGCCACATTTGAGGCAACGTCATGTCCTCTACTTCCATTATAATACGCTGTCTAATATCATCCAGCCGGGGAAGATGAGCCTCTGCGGCTTTCTGAGCATCATAATAAGAATATTCAAACCAATTTCTCAAATGGAGAGATAGATATATGCAGATTGAACTTACATGATACAGTGCAAAAAACGGAAGTGGTGCAGCAAGCTCTTAAGAATATTTTGAATATTTATCAGTTATCAGCAATGTGAAATGATGTTGATTTTATTAGGAATATCTAGAATTTCAAAAGCTATAATTTAAATAAAAATAAAAATAGAATATTTTTATATTTCAAAATTTATTGATAGTCAAAATATTCTGATATTCAAGAAATTACAGAGAATCAAAATTTATTAAATATTCTAGGGTTAACATAAAAATACTCCCGTATCTACCTATAATCCAAGATGTATATACACTTTCACATAAAGATGGGCAGTATAGTATAAAGAGGTGCGTACCTTGGGAAGCACCATTCTTCCTAAGTTAGCTACATCGCTGTAGTGAAGCTGCTTCCGTAATACTATGTCAAAGTTCTTGCCACACTTATCTCCCTGCATAAATAACAGTTTGCATAAATAACCGTCTGTTCTGTTGTGTTGAAAAGGCTACTAAAACTGAAAGGCATGGGATTATTAAAGAATTAACACACCTTATTCTCGATTGTGTAATGTGAAATTTTCTCACGCTTTCGAATTCGATTGAGCGGTTTGTTTTGACGAAGAGGTGGGTGGGTCACCGATTTTGACCGCTTCAACTCTTTCACAATATTCATCCTTGTACTGCGAGCTTCTTTGGCAAATTCTACAGGTTGGCCTATAGTTGTGGTTGCTTCTGGCCTGGACATGATAGTCGATTTATCATAGATTTCCAGTGACTTGTTCAGTGGAACAATTGCTTCTGGCCCGGACATACCAGTGAGTTGCTTAATCTTTTCATTACTTGGCAAAAGGGAAGAATTATAATTATAATCCAACTGCATTGGGGATTGATGAGGATGAGTTCCATTTCCATCTCTTGACACAATAGGATGATGACCTCCATCTCCATTGCTAGCCGGCATCACAATCAAATCTGAGGCAATGGGCCACTTCGCGGCCGGTGCATCCTTAGGAGGGAAAGAGGTTGGTAAAGAACTGGTGCATTGGTTAGGAGGGAGAGAGATTGGTAAAGGAGTGGTGCATTGAAAAGACTGGATACCGCTGAGTTGTTTAATATTTTCATTACCCACCTCCAAAAAGGAAGAATTAGAAAAACCCACTTGCACTGGGGATTGATGAGGATGAGTTCCATTTCCATGTCTTGACACAATAGGATGATGACCTCCACCTCCAACTCCATTCCAATTCGAGGACATAACAACATAAGAAGAAGAATCCACCTGCCTTTGGGATTGATGACTTCCATTCCAGGGCATAACAAGAGAAGAAGAAGAACCCACCTGCGTTTGGGATTGATGACCTCCATTCAAGGGCATAACAGAAGAATAAGAAGAACCCACCTGCGTTTGGGATTGATGACCTCCATTCCAGGGCATAACAAGAGAAGAAGAAGAACCCACCTGCGTTTGGGATTGATGACCTCCATTCAAGGGCATAACAGAAGAATAAGAAGAACCCACCTGCGTTTGGGATTGATGACCTCCATTCAAGGGCATAACAGAAGAATAAGAAGAACCCACCTGCGTTTGAGATTGATGACCTCCATTCAAGGGCATAACAGAAGAATAAGAAGAACCCACCTGCGTTTGGGATTGATGAGCATGAAATGCAATACCATAATTGATGAGGAAGAATTCCATTTCAATCTCTTAACAATATATAAAAGACGAAGAGTAATTTACCTGATGAGGATATTGATATTGATGAGCATGGAAAGGCATAGAAGAATAGTGATGATGACGATGAATTCCTGCATGGACCGGTTGTTTGCCGCATTTGGGATCGTTGTCGAATTTGGAACCATGCGGACAGATGAGCGCGGAGGTACACTGACCAACAGGATTGTCAACTCCGATCATTGAAAGCATATACTCCATAATTTCTGCGATCCAGGCTGGAGCACCATGAATTCCAAATCTTGCGACGACGGCATCAAGATTGATCATCGGATTGAGATAATCGTCACTATAATTGAAATCGATCGTTGAACAGTTAATTGAAATCGACCGTCGATCATCGCCCCTATCCTTTTCTAATCGGTTTCGAACATGTTGTAAAAAAATCAGAATACCTAGTTTCCCGCCTCCACACAATTGGGTGTTCTTCTTAATCTGGTAACCATCGAGCTTGAGCCGCTTTATTTCAGAAATATGGAAATCGAAACCAGATAGTCTACACCAGAGGTAGATAGCCCGTTCAAGCCAACTAAACAAATAATCCTTCTGCGCTGCAACTGGTTGGCTATTTATATCACCATTTATTATATCAAACGGATCCATATTTATTATATCACCTGTTGGAAGTAATTCAGATTTTATCAAGAGCAACAAGGCAGACTATTCCACCTCTGTATTTGACTAATTCCAATGGTGCCGCCCGCTTGTAGGTTAGTTGGTATCTTCTCTATGAAATTTGCTTCCAAAATCGGGTTCACATGATGCGCAGAAGTGGAATCAGTCAGTCCAAATCTCTGACAGAATAAAATTCGGAAGACTTCACAGTCAGTCCAATCTTTGAAGTGAAATCGAGCTCTCTGCGGTGACATTCCTAAAGACATGCGTCTGTGTTTTAAACTTATATAACTTTCAAAGACATGCAATGACTTGAAGTTGAACACACCGTGTTCCTATAGACATGCGTCTGTGTTCTGTGTTTTAAACTTATATAACTTTCAAAGACATGTAATGACTTGAAGTTGAACACACCGTGTTCCTAGAGACATGCGTCTGTGTTCTGTGTTTTAAACTTAAACTTTCAAAGACATGCAATGACTTGAAGTTGAACACACGCCATAAATGGACGTTATCCGAATTTCCAGATTTTTGAACGAACTGAGACAAAGATAATATGATTACCTTAAATTTTGGAGAAATTTATTTTTCGATATTTTATATCGAGTTACAGTTATTTTTAAAAATAAGTTATTTTTAGTATTTAGTTATTAATTAAAAAT
>APFE030023816.1:3651-27136 GCA_000404065.3 Pinus taeda | reverse complement strand
ATTAAGTATTTATATCATAGGAATATTTCTCTCTATATATGTATATATATTATGTGTTAGAAAACATGAGAAAACTCTCTCTCTACACACAAATCCAATGCTTTTTATTATTAGAATTCTCCCTCATACTCTAAATTAGACATCTCCCTTAATTACTTTTCCATACATTAAGTTGATATAAATTTATTTTACAAAAGCTGCAATATTTTATTGATTGTGAGTACTAAAATATTTTGTTTACTTTCTCTCTATGTCTATAAGTTGTAACACCTATCTCATTCAATCGAATTAAAAAAAAAAAAAAAACTTTTACCTTTTGATTATTGGTCTCACTTTGCATTATAATTTCCAAGGCTTACTATAACGCTGGCTCAATGTATAAATATTAACATGACACATTGGTTTACATTTAATGAATCATGGGAGAATAAAACAGAATAGATATACATAAGTCATTATTGCACATTAATTAATTTAATAGAGTTATTGATAGCAGTACTATGCTATGTGTTGTACTCACATGGTTAATGCTTCTACATGAAATCGCCAAAAGGTTATGGTGGCATGCGACAACTCGTCTAATCTACCCCCTACGATCTAGGGTTGGCAATGTGACGGCTCTAAGCATCTAGGGTTTAACCTCGTAACTATCCCTCTCGCGTTTGACTGTTAGTGGATTGATTTGGGCGATGTCGTGTTCGGGTTCCTTTGCTCTGCCATTGAGTTGGTCATCCGCTACACTGAGAGGATTTATGCTTGTTCCTTTCCGGTACTGATGGGGTTTTTTGTTTTGCTCCATTTAAGGGGTACTCGATCACATCTGTCTCCTCATTGCTCTTGTATTTTGTGATTCTTGTTGTCGCATTGGGTATTCATATTTGGGTCTCATTATTCACTCAACTGTACACGGAGACTTTGCCATCTTACCCATCCTATGGAAGGCAACCTAGGAAAATCTCAACCTTGGAAAGGTGAGTAATAGAAGCCTCAAAGAAATTTGTTTATGGTTTACTTTCTTGTATCATTTTGGTCACCGATATTTATTTTATGTGTTTGTTTGGCATAGGTGGACTACCCTCTTCCAGAATTTCCTTATCTCACATATTCTTTAGCAACATCTTCAATGATTTGACCTTTAAGCTTGACGAATAGCATTTTCGATTTTCCAATTTGGTTTCTAATCCAGTTTTTGTGTTTTGCGTAGGTATTAATCCATGTCGGGTTCACATATTTCATGGCCATGGTGATTTTCAGTGCATCCTTAACACTTATGGGCCTGTGTCTTTGTTTACAAGTTGGTTATCATGCAAAGCCCTATAGAGCTAACTCTATTCCATTGGTTTCTTTTAGATGCTTGGTTGAAATTCAAACTGGCTATTAATCTTGTGAAAGTTCCTGATTTCGGGCAGAGGCTATATGCATGTCACAACCGGTTCATAATGTGTTATTAATATGGGATCTAGTAGTTTTTGCGAGCTGAGTTGATGCCAATTATTTATGACATAGTGTGTGTGATTTTGCCAAGGGTTAAGTTGATTAAATTTTGTGGATTAATGTTTGTAAAGATGTTTAGTAACACAATATTAAGGTGATCCACTATCAAGGACACAATTTAAATGTCATAAGGGTTTATCTATCTTTCCTTTAAAAACATAATGCCTTCCAAAGCCGAACTTATATCTGTTTATCTCAACGTTGATTTATGGTTTAATATTTTTCATTAATAGAATGAATAGGGTATCGCCTTGTTTATTTCATTCTAGAACTGAATGATAGATGGTTTGAATCCTTTCATTTGTTAAAAAGAAAGAACGTAATATGTTTGAAGGTAGTAATTGGGTTCTTAGAGAATGTTTGTTTACTTTAGACTATTTATCTCTTTTCATTTGACATATAGTCAAGAAGATTTGAACTGGTTATCATAAATGTTTGTCACCTGTTATAACAATACAGTCTTGAAGAAACTATATGATATAAGTAGTAATCTCTTACAACAATTTATCCTTTCTGTTAGAAAACTATACCGAGTATACAAAATACTAGCATTTGCTATCTCAATATCTATTATATCAACTTTCCACTTTCTAGGGTATTCAATACAGTTCTTTTAGTTTGAATAACATGCATTTCCCTCATTACACATATCTATCCTCTATTCAAATCACAGTTAGTTCTTTTGAATGGACATCTCTAATTAATTCAATTTTCAGAAGTAGTAATATCATTTTTGATTAATGTCCCTTAAGGACAGAATTAGACTACTTATCTGCTCACAACATTAGCAATCATGTAATTTATGGTCCTACTTGGAAGGTCTCACTACCCAGCCGTGAGCCTGGCAATTACTTCCAAACTCTCCCCCTAGCTCTTCCTTCTCCACACAATCAATTAAGTCTATTACAGTCAAGTATCTTGGGCTTCAGGACTCATAGTCCAGCCTAAGTCACATACCTTTCCAACTGTATTCAAGTCTTTCCCACTAGTTTATACCACCCAGCTCAAGGAAATCTAAGTAGCATTGTTTCTGCCCCTTCACTCATCTCATTTCTCATTTTGGCCCCTTAGGCCTTTCCTCCCTTCCTCCACTTGAGGAAGTAGATGAGTAACTGTTTCTTTTATTTAACTATTTCTCGAGGTTAACAATTGTTTCTTTCAATTCTTCTTAAAATAATTTAACTCCTAATTATTCATTAATTAGGTAACAAAATATTTCCTGGCCCCTCAACCTCAATCATTTAACATTCCATGTCAAAATAAAGTATACAACTAATACAATAGAAAGCTAAAGTAATGAGTACAACTTAGTAACCATAGTAATGTTTCATGCAGTATGGGGTCTTACATCTCCCCCCCCCCCCATGTGAGGAACATCGTCCCTAGTGTTATTTTCATTTAAGAAAATAATGTCCAATAAGCCTTTCACATAAATTCCTCTTCTTCCAACGTGGCCTCTTCCAGGCCAAAGTGCTTCCACTACACTTTAACCTGGGTGATGGCTTGCTTCCGCAAGGTGGTTTCTCTCTGATCGAGAATAGGGAGAAGTTCTACGAGAAACTCTCCTTTTGGTTCGACTTGCACATATACAATTTCTTGTCAAAAATATTCCAAAACGGTTAATTTAGAAGTTATATATTCTATTAACTTATTACCTATATATTTTCCGAGTTAATTATATGTTTAGGGTTCTACACATATTTTTTTATCAAGGAAACATGTAAAACATTGTGGATCCGGATATGGATTGGTAATGAAAACTTGTACACTATAGGTGCAATCCATTCTAAGACTTGAAAAGGTGCACAGTAATGGGGTGCTAACTTACCACAAACCCTCCACTGTAAGGTACTTTTTCGGGGCTTTACCTTCAGGTATACATGATCCCCCAATTGGAATTCCTTGTATGTTCTTTTTTTCTTTACATAAATCCTCTGTCTATCATGGGTAGCTTTTAGATTTTGATGAACCTTCTTAACCATCTCCTCAATTTCTTCTAACATGTCAAGACCTAACCTTCTTAACCATATTATCCAATCTATGGGCACCTTCCACTTTCTTCCATACAACACCTCAAAGGGACTCATGCCTAGTGATTCATGGTGTCCGTTATTATAAGAAAATTCCTCTAAGTGGAGGGAATCTTCCCACTTATGCGGTTGTTGCATCACAATCATTCTTAACATGTCCTCCTAAACTTGATTCACTTGTTCTGTTTGACGATCTGTTTGTGGATGGTAGGTAGTACTAATTTGAATTTCGGTACCCAACCCAGAAAAGAGTGTTTTTCAAAATCTGGATATAAATTTTACATCCCTATAAGAAATTACCACCTTGGGTATTCTGTGCAAACGAAAAATTTCCTTCATAAATATGTGTGCAATTTCCACAGTTTTGTAAGTGGATTTCATAGATATGAAATGAGCAGTTTTGCTTAGGTTCTCCACCACAACCATAATTGAGTTGTGCTTCTTCTTAGTGTGAGGTAAACCGGTGATGAAATCTAGAGTAATTGTCTCCCATTTCCACTCCGGAATGGGCAATGGTTGCAATAGCCCAATGGGATGTTGATGCTCTACCTTCACCAACTAACACTCCAAACATTTTGAGAGGTACTCAGTGACATCTTTTCTTAACCCAGGCTAGAAACAACCTTTTCTTATGGAAAAAAATAACTTCTTGTACCTTGGGTGCATAGCATACAGTTTCCTATGAAATTCATCCAATTGTTTGATGAAATTTTGATTAGGAACATATATTTGGTTTATGAAGATTAGGATTTTATCTAGATTTATTTCATAATCCAATGTTTCTCCCTTCATTTGAGCTTCCCTTTCCTGGTACCAATGGAAGGCATACTTTGGGTCCTTAAGGGAGGCTTCCTTAATTATTTCATGGAGGGTTGATCGTACCTGGCTGAATTGAACTTTATAAATAAAATGTAATTTTCTACTTAATGCGTCGGCTACTCAATTTTATTTCCCTTTAAGGTGCTTCATTTTGAAATTGGATTTGCACAAAAATGTTGTCCATCTGCCCTGCTGAGCATTTAAGATAGATTGGTCAAAGAAATTTGTAAGGCTGTTGTGATCTATTAATAATAGGAATTTCCTCCCCAATAGGTAGTGTCGCCACATTTTAAGTGGATGCACTATTGTTGTCAATTAAAGATCATAGGCAGAATATCATTGCTCATATTATTTCAACTTATGTGATTCATAAGCTATAACTTTCCCTTCTTGAATCAGCACTCCACCATCACCTTCTTTACTTGCATCTGTGAAAACTACGAAATATTTCTCTAGATCTGCTACCTTTAGCATGGGTGCAGTGGTAAGTAGTTGTTTTAATATTTCAATTTTTTCTGACATTCAGCTATCCATTGGAAGGTGCATCTCTTCTTTTCTAAAGAGGTCATCAGAAAAGCGATTTTGAAAATCCTTCAATAAAGTGACAATAATAACTGACCAAGCCCAAGAATGATCTAATATTAGCAACATCCCTTAGGGTGGTCCATTCCATAATAGTTTTAATATTTTCCGGATTCAGTACTATTCCCTCTACTATTATAATGTGACCGAGATACTGTATTTGGATTTTGAAAAGGTCACACTTGCTATATTTAGCATATAACTCATTTTCTCGCAGAGTTTGAAACACTATCCTCAAATGATTTTCATGCTCCTCCTGATTCTTAGAGTAAATTAAAATGTCGTCAATAAAATTCAATACAAACTTATTTAAATATGACTGAAAAATATCGTGCATGAGACTCATAAAAGTAGTTGGGGTGTTTGTAAGACCGAAAGGCAATACCATGAACTCATAATAACCATAACGAGTTCGGAAAGCAATTTTACAATTATCTTCCTCCTTTATCCTTATCTGGTGGTAGCACTTGATCAAATAAATCATCAATACGTGGTAAAGGGTATTTATTTTTTTATGGTCAATTCATTCAACTGACGATAATCGATGCGTAACCTCAAATTTTTGTCTTTCTTCTATATTAATAGTATAGGGGATCCCCATGGAGACACACTAGGGTGGATATAAAATTTATCCAATAGTTCCTGAAGCCGCATTTTGAGTTTTGTTACCTCATTTATGCTCATGGGATAAGGGGCTTTGGACACAGGGGCTACACCGAGAACTAATTCAATGGTGAAATTCATATCAAGCTTAGGTGGCAATCTAGGAATGATTTCAGGGAATACATCAAGAAATTCCTGAATGACAGGGATATTTTCTAAGGAATTCATTTTACTCTTGGATTTCATGTATCCTACATGGGCAGCATAAATATGACAACCTTTCCTAATACATTTTCCTAGCTGACTAGTCGTAATAGGACATAACTTAATATTTTTCTTGATTCCTTGTATTTCCTTTATTTTTCCTAACTTAGTGATATAACTTATAGTTTTCTCCTTACAATCAAATAGGGACCAATGTCCCTCCAACCAATCCATCCCTCTTAGAATATCGTATGAACCCAAAGGGAGTATATTAAGGTCAACATTAATTGGTTGTCTCGAAATTGTTATAGGCCAACGTTTTGTTTTTGCAATTACCCTTCTCTTTACCCCTATGGCTAATTGAACTAACCAAGGTTTTTGGAATTTACTTCTCTACAGTTGACAACTCTCTACAACCTTAAGACTAACATAACTTAGGCCAGCACCTGGATCAAACAAAACAGAGATAGGTTGATTAGCAATCATACCTTCACACTCAATCATGGTGGGCTGGTATTTAACTTGATGATAATCCGAGGCAACATTAATTCTAGGCATACTCCTTACCACCTCCCCAACCAGGGAAACTTCTTACATATTTGAGAGTTGTTCTATTCTAGCTTTATGCGAACAATTTTTGTAGTAGTGGGGTTCTCCACATCCCCAACATTGCAGAGGTTGTTTTGGCAGTTGATCATTAATAGGTTTGTTAACCCCTTGCGATTGTCTATTTTCAGAGTAGTAAACTTTGGGCTAGTTCCTTGCTAGAAATTTAGTGAAGGGTTTTTGTTGTATATTCCTACCATTAGTAATTTTTGTCTATTTGTTTGGGGGTAAATTTCTCCCCCTCTTGCTCAATATTCCTTTAGGTCCCTCACTCTTTTTCTTCATTTGTTGATAGTAAATGTGGGCTCTCCGCACCGCATCATCCATAATTCTTCGGTAATCAAACTCAAGTTTCTCCTTCATAAAATTGGGTAGGCTACTAATAAAACGTTGAATTTTGGCCTTTTATTCCTGCATATATGGTACATATTGCAACAAGGAGGTGGATCATTTCACATATTCAACCATGGTCAAGGTTCCCAATCTTAACTCATGGAACTCCTTAGCTTTTTCATCATAATAACGTTCAATTAAATACTTATCCTTGAAATGATTTTGAAATTATTTCCACGTAACTTGTTCTTCATCAATTTTCCTCACAGTTTTGATTTCCTCCAATCAAAGGGTAGTCTTACCCCTTAACTAAGAAACTACCAGACATGCCTTAAGTTTATAATTGTAGTCATAAATCTGAAAGTATTTACTCATGTCAATTAGCCAAGGTTATGCTACTTCTTTAGATTCTCCTTCAGAGAGCGATGGTTTTATCTTTTCGAATTCCCCTTGTAATTCCGATTTCTATCCTTTTGTCTTGATCTGGTTAGAAACATTGTCCAAATGTCCTTCTTCATATTCCCTATGTCTTTCAGCTGACTCATCATTATCTTCTCCTTGATGGGTCGTCGGAGTTTTCTCTCTATCTTTAGCACTTGAATCTAGTTCATGTTGATTCTGTTGATTAGATATACTTCTAAGAATTATCTCTTATTCTTGTCGTAATCATTCATTATCTGTCCTTAGATTTGTCATCTCAGCATGTAACTGTTGAACATTTTAGAGTAGGGCAGCATTAGCTTGTCAAGATTCCTCTCCTAGTTGTATCCATATGTCAGGGTTGGCTTCCACATAAGTTGCATCTGGCTAGTTCAATGATTTAGGGCTCCCTCTGCATTTTACTCTTTTGGTCTACTCTTTTGGTGCTAGTCTGTGTTCACATTCACATTTACTTAGTTTTTTATTACATATATATATATATATAAATATATATATATATATAATATATATATATATTATATATATTATATATATATATATATAATATACATACATACATATAATATATACATACATACATATATATATATATACACACCACAAAATGTCTCAGTCTGCGAACTTGAGATTTGATACCATTTGTAACACCTACATCATTCAATCGAATTACAAAAAAAAAAATGTTTTACCTTGTGATTATCGATCTTACCGTGCATTACAATTTCCAAGGCTTACCTATTATGTTGGCTCAATGTATAAATATTAATGTGACACATTGGTTTACATTTAATGAATCATGGGAAAATCCAATGAAATCGATATACATAAGTCATTGTTGTACATTAATTAATTTAATAGAGTTATTGATAGCAGTACTATGCTATGTGATGTACTCACATGGTTAATGCTCTACTTGAAATCTCCAAAAGGCTGTAGTGGCATGCGACAATTGTCTAATCTGCCCCCTCTGATTTGGGTTGGCAATCAAATGACTCTAAGTAGCTAAGGTTTAACCTCGTAACTATCCCACCCACGTTTGGTTGTTAGTGGAGTCATTTGGGCGATGCCATGTTTGGGGTCCTCTGCTCTGTAACTGAGCTAGTCATCCACTGCACTGAGAGGGTTTATGCTTGTTCTTTTCTTGTTTTGATGGGGTTATGTGCTTTCATCCATTCAGGAGGTACTCCATCACATCCATTTCCTCATTTCTCTTGTATCTTGTGCTTCTTGCTATCGATTTCACATTAGGATTATTTAGATTGGGGTTTGATTATTCACTCAACTCTACAAGGAGCTTCTGCCATCTTACCCATCCTATGGAAGGAAATCTGGGCAACTCGTGACCTCGGAAACATGAGTAACATAAGCCTCAATGGAATTTGTTTATGGTTTGCTTTCTTGTATTAGTTTTGTCACCAATATTTTTTTTCTGGGTTTGTTTGGCATATCCAGACTACCCTCTTCTGCAATTGCCCTATCTCAAGTATTCTCTCGTAACATCTTAAATGATTTGACCTTTAATCTCGATGAAGAGGATTTTCCGTTTTCCATTTTGGTTTCTAATCCCGTTTCTGTGTTTTGGGCAAGTATTAATCCATGTCGGCTTCACATATTTCGTGGCCATGGTGACTTCCATTTCATCCTTAACTCTTATGGTCCTTTGTCTTTATTTATAGGTTGGTTTTCATGTAGAGCCCTATAGAGCTAGCTCTATTCCACTGGTTTCTTTTAGATGCTTGGTTGAAATTTTCACTGGCCGCTAATCTTGTGACAGTGCTTGATTTCGGGCGAAGGATATATGCTTGTCACATCTGGTTCATAATGAGTTATTAATGTGGGTTCTGGTAATTTTTGTGAACTAAGTTGATGCGAGTTCTTTATGGCATAGTCTGTGTGATCTTACTGATGGTTAATTTGATTAAATTTTATTGATGAATGTCTGTAAAGAGGTTTAGTAACACAATCTTAAGGTGATCCGCTGTCAAGGGCATAGTTTAAATGTCATAAGGGTTTATGTATCTTTCCTTAGAAAACTTAAATGGCTTTCAAAGCTAGACTTATATCTATTCATCTCGACACTAAGTTATGGTTTACTATTTTTCATTAATAGCATAAATAGGTTATCACCTTGTTTATTCCATTCTAGAACTAAATTATAGATGGTTTCAATCCTTTCGTTTGTTAAAAATAAATAATGTAATATGTTCGAAGGAAGTAACTGGGTTCTTAGAGAATATTTGTTTACTGTAGATTATTTCTCTCTTTTCGTTTGAAATATATTTAAGAAGATTTGCGCCATTTATCATAAGGTTTTGTCACCTATTATAACAATACAGTCTTGACGAAACTGTATGATATAAGTAATAATAATTTATAGCTATTAATCCAAATTGTTAGAAAACTATATCGAGTATACAAAATACTAGCATTTCTTGTCTCAATATCTACGATATTCACTTTCCACTTTCTAGGGTATTTAGTACAGTTCTTTCATTTTGAACAACATGCATTGCCTTGGTTACACATATCTATCCTCTATTCAAATCATAGTTAGTTCTTTTGAATGCACACCTCTAATTAATTCAATTTGCAGAACTAGTAATATCATTTTCGATTAATGCTCCTTAAGGACAGAATTAGACTACTAATTTATTCACAACATTAGTAATAATGTAATTTATATGCATGCTTGGAAAGTCTCAACACCCAGTCGTGAGCCTGGCAGTTACGTCTAAACTCTCCCCCGAGCTCTTCCTTATCCGCACAGTCAATTAAGTTTGTTACAGTTAGGTATCTTGGGCTTCAGGACTCACAGTCCAACCTCAAGTCACATACCTCTCCAACTGTATTTGAGTCTTTCCCACTGGTTTATTCCACCCAGCTCAACGAAATCTAGGTAGCATTTTTTCTACCCATTCACTCATCTCATTTCTCATTCTGACCCGCTAGGCCTTTCCTCCCTTCCTCCTCTTGAGCAAGTAGATGAGTAATTGTTTCTTTTATTTAACTGTTTTTGGAGGTTAACAACTGTTCCTTTCAATTCTTTTTATCGTATTGTAACTCCTAATTATTCATTAATCAGGAAACAAAACATGTGTTGAGCCCTTAGCCTCAGTCATTTAACATTCCATGTCAAAATAAAGTAGAAAGATAATACAATAAAAAGCTAAAGTAATAAGTAAAACTTGGCAACAATAGTAATTGTTCATGGAGTATGGTGTGTTACATAAGTATTTTATGGTTGACCCTGTTCTTAATCTGTTTTATTTATTGATTACTTTTCTTTGAATTTATATATATGTTGTTTGTTTATTTATTTGTTTTTAATAAATATATTCCATTAATTGAATTTTTAAATAATATTTGATTTTAATAGATTAATTTTAATTTTAATTTTTTTTAATAAATTAATAACATAATTTAAATATTTTCTTTCAAAAACTAGCATTTAATATAGCCATTACTTAATAATATCTATTTTTAATATTTTTAATTTTAATATTGTTGTTAAAAAATAGTCGTAGTTGAAATTATGGTGTTTACATTGCTATCTATTTAAGACTTTTCCATGGTCCGCCCCTTCATCTGGTCCTGAAGGAATCACACTTGCGGTCGTGATGATGAACACACTTGTTGGTGGTCCTCATGGAACGACACTTGATGATGAACACACTTGTTGGTTCAAATGTGTTGGCCAAAAAATTGTCTTATGCAATTTCTAGCAAAAGACATTTCTTAATTCGTTATGGATCATAAAAACCTGAATTCACAAATTAATAAATAATTATTAAATTATTTATAATTTATTAGCTCTAAAAATTATATATATAAAACAGATCAAAAAGCTAAAAAAGAAAATATAAGTAAAACAAATATATATATAATATATATATATATATAAAATATATATATACTATATATATTATTCTATATAATATTAATATATAAATATATATAAATATATATATTATATAACTTCTAAAAAGAAATACAAAATCAAAATTAAGGATGATGATGATGGTGGTGGTTAACGTCCACTGAGACCAAATTGGTCTATCGGACCTATAATTTTCTTAGTTTTTAATTGTGTGGCTCCTCATCTTTCTTGGCGAGATTGGTGCTGCAGCCTTTCTCTTTTCTCTACAATCTTTCAACTTCATTTATCTTGCATCTCCTTCATCTCTTCTCGTTCTTGGGACATTAGTGTCTTAGCTTCGTGATCTATTATGTTCGTCGTTTTGAAGATAGTCGGAGAAGAAGCTTGGTTTAGGAGATCTGCTTTGCTATTAAATGAAGATTTATTTTGTGCAGTATTCGAATCCTCATAATCGTTGATGCTTGAGGGGTTGTTAAGTTGGTGGATCTTTCCCCCTGCTTGTTCTGAGAGTTGTTTCTTTCTTGCCCAATTTCTTGTGATTCAGAGTTTTCTCAAGAGTATTCTTCTTTGATGACAATGTAGTGTTCTTTTTCTGCTCATTCCCACCATGTTGATCTGTGGTGATTTTTTCTAGCATTTTTCTAGGAGGATTTTGTGCAATTTTGGCTAGATGACCTATCTCAAAGTAGGATCGACATCTAAAGAGAACACTTTTATAATCGAGTTTCTGGTTCCACACATAGTCTTTACTTGTTAGGTTTATTTCAGCTGGGAATCCGGCATTGAAACCCATTTCCACACAGACACGTGCATAGGTGGTTCTGGTATATTCCTCTATTTCTGGGCGTCTACAGTAAAATTTCCCAATTGCATTTCCAATGGCTTTTAGCAGGGAGAAATTCTAGAGATGCAAGGTAGGTTTGGCAATCTCACCCAAACTGGTGTTGAGGTTGTCCCTGTTGTTGAGGGATCGAATGATGGGTTCCATGGCTTCATGAATAGGCATGATTTTTCCCAAAACCAAGGGCCAGAATCTAGAATGCATTGTTTTCTTTCAGGGTTTTCAAAATCTACTATAAAGAAACCCCTAGCAAAAGGGCAGATATTAATTACATCAGAAATGATAGGCTTCCATACCTCCAAGATCCAGCTGTGGAGAGCTGTTAGCCGTGGCCAAAAACCATTGAATTGGTAGATTAGGGCACTTCCAGAAAACTTTAGAGCCTCATCGAGTGAGGCCTAGACGACTTGGATAGTGGGAGTTTGGGCTTCACTGATGATATGGGCAGGAGCTTGCCCCCCAAAAGCAGGCGGAATTGAGTCAGTAGCTATTTCCACGAAGCTGGGAGCCATCTAGAGCAGAATATACCTAACTGCAGAAGATCAGAAGATCCGAAGATCTGAAGACCGCAGAAGCTAGAAGATCCCGTGGAAGACCAGATGATCCGAAGACCGAAGAAGATCAGAAGATCCAAAGACTGTAGAAGCTAGACCATTGAAGACCATAGAAGATCAAAAGATCCGAAGACCACAAAAGTTAGAAGATTCCGGCAGTTGAGCTACTAAATTTCATCCGAAGACTGCAGAAGCTAGACCATTGAAGACCCAAAGCCCGGGAAGCCCTATCGGAATTATGGTCGGAATTTAGAATGTAACAGAAAAGATGCCGTAGTTTCCGATCACAGAAAATAATTTTATGCCCGATCGCTTCCACAAAGGATTGACCATAGGCCTGTTTGATGAAGGATTCTATTGGTGTCCAATGCGGGATAGTTAACACTGTGAACTCATGAGGAGGGAAGGGATAAACAAGTGAAGCCCTATCCTAAGATCTGTAGACCGTAGAAGCTAGAAGATCTGGCAAAAGATCAGATGATCCGAAGACCGTAGAAGCTAGAAGATCTGGCAAAAGATCAGATGATCTGAAGACCATAGAATATATCACCAATGGGAGATAGTTAACGCCATGAACTCATGAGGAGGGAAGGGATAAACAACTCAAGCCCTATCAGAAGGTCCGAAGATCCAAAGATCGCAGAAGATTAGAAATCCAAAAACCACAGAAGCTAGAAACCATACCAATAAGAATTAATATAAAATTATTTTAATTATAAATTTACTAAATTTATGAGAGAAATCAAATCTCTTTTCACACAAAATTTATATGTAAAAAAACTTCTCACCAAAACAATCCAAAACCAAAATAAAATAATATACTAATTCTTTATAAAATACAAACTTAATATAAAATATCATAATTTAAATATACAATAAAAATATAATATTTAATTAGTTTTTTTTATTTTTTTAAGCTATGACTACGTAATCATCTCATACCACTAAAGTTAAATATATATTTCATTTTTGTTCCTGTGATGTTCTTTATAATTTATTTGTATTAATTTTTTAAATATATTTTAATATAATCTATATTATTATTACTTTCCCTATATTTATTTTATTAATTTATATTTTCAGAAATGATTTTGTTTTCTACGGTTAGCTTAGATCACGGTGGTTTTAATTATTTATTCATCAATTTTGAAAATATTTTTTATTTCACTATTAAGTACTAAAGAAAACATATAACAATTTAAAAGAACAGTTTTAATTCAATATAAAATACTAGAAATAATTTTCATCCCTTATCGTTTGGAAAATCAATCCTAAGTAATTTACTTAAGTAAGCCGGGCACTCGAGTTTTACGTGGGTAGAATGAGATGCCACTCAAGCTTCCTCGATGCAACTTCATAAATCGCCCTAAGTTGAATAGCCCATCTTCAACTTCGGAGCACGAGTAGAATAGCCCATCAATATCAATTCAGAGGTACTTGGAAGTATACGTTCAGAGATATTAGAAAGTATCACTTCAGTGCACAAGTGTCACGACCCCAATATTTTTTTCGTTTATTGGCTGGGTGAGGCACCTACGCTTGATTTGAGTGTATGTGGACTACGCTTTTGTTTTATAACACCTAATTCTATCTCGCTGAATTAATGCAACCATAAAATTTATAAATTCAATCCGCAATCTTTACAACCAAACAATTATAATCCCATCATAATTCATGTTCAATTACAACAGCAATATTCTTAACCGATACAATTATTACATAATGCAAACCGATCATTAACACATAATTGTATGGGAGGGGCAACTCCCGAATGATTGCGCCCTCGAATTATTCCATTAAGAATCTGTTTTCCAATAATACAACAGGCCGGGCAAATCCACGGCCACACTTGAATACAACCAGACAGAGTGTCTTTTACACACTGTATATACTCTGCCAAGAATGGCCTTCGCACTCTCCGGCAACCTGCATAACCTGTGAATATAACGATCTCCCTTGGTCGTATTTAACCAACATGTACAATCTCTTTTAATGAGACTACCTTCGCAAGGCAGCCTCAATCACACACTAACCTGCGTCCTTGTCGTAAGCGGACAGCTACACTGATAACCCAACGCTTAACCAATTCTTCTCCAAGTCTGCGTGCTCAACCTTCTGTTATCCGAGCCAATACAAACTTAGGTTATATTACCAAGGACGGCATATAACCACCATCGTCTGCGACCGTTTTAAATGGTCTTCCTTGGCTGCAATGTTTCGACCTGTACAACACCATGTACAGTCCTCTCCGTTCGCCCGAACCTCCAAGAGAACCTTCGTTCTCTTTGCCGGATTTTCAACGGAACGTGCGCTCCTAGTTATCTGCGCACTTTACTGGACCGGTTCTGCCCACGGGTCACCCTACCTGCGCATACTCCGAATCTGTTTCTTTTATTTTACACGCCCAAATTCTGGGCTGTCGGGTCACTTGTTGACCACCGAACTGTTGGCCGCCAGTTCGCTCACTGTCAACTGTCAAATGACCCGATCTCTGAATGATTGCACACTGCCACCCGTTCGATTAACCTTTCGGTCGAACTACAATTACAACAAACTACAGTCAAATACAGTCACCGACTTGTTCATGAGGCTGTGCGCATTACCTGCGCCCTCCAAGACCGGCAATACAGTTTTATACAGGCCCACGACCAATCCGAATTTAATAGGCCTGCGACCAATTCGAATCTTATGACAGGTCCACGGCCAATTACAGGATTGTATGTCTGCGCTGGCTACCCAAGAACGAGTTCTGCCCCACGACCGTGTGCGTAACTCTTCGTGACCAATCCAACATAAACCCAAACATGCGAATTTCCCTTATCAGAACTTCGCATTCCTTATCTGGTTCGATCCGTGTGTAGATTTGCTCCTTCGATTATGAACGAAGACCCAAACCGGTCGTCTAAACGTTCACTCCCTTCTGCCAAACCTGTGCACCGGTTCTCTGTCCCGATCGCAGCTCTGCGGCCCTCTTCTTTTAGCCCATCTCCAAGTGAAGACCCATGTACTCCTTAATTACATACATGTATCCTGCGCAATAGAGTTGCGCATTTCTCACTTAAGGCGTGAAGAACTGAGCATTGATCGATGATCCGAATGAGCCTTATGCTCATCCATTTATATACACTTCTCCATCATTTCGAAGGTCCACTTATTACTCGAGCCGACCTCCCTTAATTCTGTAAAGTCCACCGCCATACAAATAGCCATGTCGGCTTTCTTTATTTTATTCTCCATTAACATGCGCGCCCTTCCTTATGCACATATAAGGTCCACGTGTCTTTTATAAGGAATCTCCATACATTATCTCTCATAAAGTATGTCGGCTATCATATGCGTCCTCCATCCACGTGTTCCATTCATTTACATATACACACTTCTTTATATTTTAATGGCCACTTCCATTACATATATATAAGCCACGTATATTATCTTTCCACATATTAATATATGCATTCACATGATATTCGTTCCTCCTTATGTCTCCATGGCCGTCCCATTATCCATATATAAGGCCACACATATCATAATTTATTATTTTTCCACATATTATATTCGTCCATGCACGTATTCATATGTGCGTTCAACCATTATACAATATGTTATCATGTGTCACATTTCTAATTATGTTGCCCACATGATCTTTGTTTGTCAAGCCATGTCTATTCCTTTCGGCGGGTCGGCCTTTGCTACGTAAAGCCGACCACGCCAAAGGACATAAGTCTTTGGCCTGTTTTCCATACAACGTCCTCCTCGTCCGCTGATGTCGTCGTGTAGCCTTTTGTCGGATGAAGGCATGTTTTTCCTGTCATGCGGGTCGCCCGCCCGTCGTGCGGAGCGCCCGATTCCTCAGGGCGTTACATCCTCGCCCACCCTAAGTTGTTGTCGACCCGACAACAGTTCATCACATCGTGTTCTCATCGATCCTCCGCATCAAGTCACCCTCCCAATCCATGATCCTGTGCACATACTTGGAAGTATGCATCCCATACTACATCAAGGTCGGAATTTATGCATCAACCTTGGCTCCTTAATATACCAGATCTCCAAGTCCACCATGTATGAAGTCTCCATGTCACAACGCAAATCCATCTGCTCAACATCCATGCCAGGTCACACCTCATCGGATGCTTATAAATGCCATCTCCACAAGTGTGCCTACAATATGTCCCTGCATAAGATTGCCACAAAGCACGTCCATCCGCCCAACATCCATGCCTGGTTACACCTCATCGGATGTCCATAAGTGACATCTCAACAAGTGCACCTACAATATGTCGCTGCATAAGACTGCCATCTTTGGTTTAGTGAACTCGGTCACCAACCTCATCATCAAGCTATGTCATGAGTCCCTCCATCATAGCTCCTCCACCTAAGTGTCGCCAAGATTTACTCTTGGTTTCGGCCATGAGAAGTCCACCCAAAGCTTTATCAATCGTGCCCTCTTCAACTATCCATGAATCATGTCAGGCACTTAGCCATATGGCTAAAGCATGACTCAATCATCCGCAACGATCATCATGTTCCACCCTTGTCACGGGCCCTTGCACCTCTTATTATAAGGTCACAAGTAACCCCAACAAGTCCTGCAACTGCTGTCACTCCTTGCTTCTTCATACAAAGTCCCATCATGGGCACCCATGGCACGATCTCCCATAGCATAGGCAAACTGATTTTGCCTCTTCCTGCACCCGGTCCATCTACCAAATGTCCACTTGAAACACATGTAATATCGTCATGAGGTCTCTCCGCGGGAGCACCTTCATCTATACATGTATGCAAACTGCCCGATTGTGGTCCAACTTGATCAAGTTCAAGTCCCTCCTCGGTCATAGTCACATCTGCAACATCATTGGTCATGCAATCTGCAATCTGATCTTGCTCCATTGCCTGATCCAGTTGAAGAAGCTCATCTTCAACGTTCTTCTCCAAGACTGCAAGCTCATTACGGATGCGGGGCTTCTCATTTTTCAGCTGCCTCAACCTGTATGAGGTAAGCAAGAGTTTCCTTCCGCCTTCTCCCAAGCTTGACCTGCCATGTTCTTCCATGTGAGTGTCAACACCCATCCCTGTGGATTTCTACCCCAGACCAGGCAGATTCACCTTCAATTTTCGCTTGGAGGTCCAAGCTTCCACGAACAACCTGTTCAACCAGCTCCGAACCGATGCTTCTACACCTGTCAACCGGCACGAACGATCTGTTCACCAGCTCCAACCGAGCTCTGATACCATCTGTCACGCCCCCAATATTTTTTTTCGTTTATTGGACGGGTGCAGCACCACTGTACGCTTGATTTGAGTGTATGTGGACTACGCCTTCGTTTTACAACACCTAATTCTACCTCGCTGAATTAGGGCAACCATAAAACTTATAAATTCAATCCACAATCTTTAGAACCGAACAATTATAATCCCATTATAATTCATGTTCAATTACAACAGCAATATTCTTAACCGATACAATTATTACATAATGCAAACCGACCATTAACACATAATTGTATGGGAGAGGCAACTCCCGAATGATTGCGCCCTCGAATTATTCCATTAAGAATTTGTTTTCCAATAATACAACAGGCCGGGCAAATCCATGGCCACACTTAAATACAACCAGACATAGTGTCTTTTACACACTGTATATACTCTGCCAAGAACGGCCTTCGCACTCTCTGACAACCTGCATAACCTGTGAATATAACGATCTCCCTTGGTCGTATTTAACCAGCATGTACAATCTCTTTTAATCAGACTACCTTCGCAAGGCAGCCTCAATCACACACTGACTTGCGTCCTTGTCGTAAGCGGACAGCTACACAAATAACCCAACGCTTAACCAATTCTGCTCCAAGTCTGTGTGCTCAACCTTCTGTTATCCGAGCCAATACAAACTCAGGTTATATTACCAAGGCCAACATATAACCACCACCTTCTGCGACCGTTTTAAATGGTCTTCCTTGGCTGCAATGTTTCGACCTGTACAACACCATGTACAGTCCTCTCCGTTCGCCCGAACCTCCAAGAGAACCTTCGTTCTCCTTGCCGGATTTTCAACAGAACCTGTGCTCCTGTTTATCTACGCACTTTACTGGACCGGTTCTGCCCATGGGTCACCCTACCCGCGCATACTCCGAATCTGTTTCTTTTATTTTACATGCTCGAATTCTGGGTTGTCGGGTCACTTGTTGACCACCGAACTGTTGGCCGCCAGTTCGCTCACTGTCAACTGTCAAATGACCCGATCTCTAAATGATTGCACGCTGCCACCTGTTCGATTAACCTTTCGGTCGAACTACAATTACAACAGACTACAGTCAAATATAGTCACCGACTTGTTCACGAGGCTGTGCGCATTACCTGTGCCCTCCAAGACCGGCAATACAGTTTTATACAGGCCCACGACCAATCCGAATTTAACCGACCTGCAACCAATTCGAATCTTATGACAGGTCCACGACCAATTACAGGATTGTATGTCTACGCTAGCTACCCAAGAACGAGTTCTGCCCCACGACCGTGTGCGTAACTCTTCGTGACCAATCCAACATAAACCCAAACATGCGAATTTCCCTTATCAGAACTTCGCATTCCTTATCTGGTTCGATCCGTGCGTAGATTTGCTCCTTCGATTATGAACGAAGACCCAAACCGGTCGTCTAAACATTCACTCCCTTCTGCCAAACCTGCGCACCGGTTCTCTGTCCCGATCGCAGCTCTGCGGCCCTCTTCTTTTAGCCCATCTCCAAGTGAAGCCCCACGTACTCCTTAATTACGTACATGTATCTTGCACAATAGAGCTGCGCATTTCTCACTTAAGGCGTGAAGAACCGAGCGTTGATCGATGATCCGAATGAGCCTTATGCTCATCCATTTATATACGCTTCTCCATCGTTTCGAAGGTCCACTTATTACTCGAGCCGACCTCCCTTAATTCTGTAAAGTCCACCGCCATACAAATAGCCATGTCGGCTTTCTTTATTTTATTCTCCATTAACATACGCGCCCTTCCTTATGCTCATATAAGGTCCATGTGTCTTTTATAAGGAATCTCCATACATTATCTCTGATAAAGTATGTTGGCTATCATATGCATCCTCCATCCACGTGTTCCATTCATTTACATATACGCACTTCTTTATATTTTAATGGCCACTTCCATTACATATATATAAGCCACGTATATTATCTTTCCACATATTAATATATGTGTTCACATGATATTCGTTCCTCCTTATGTCTCCATGGCCGTCCCATTATCCATATATAAGGCCACGCATATCATACTTTATTATTTTTCCACATATTATATTCGTCCACGCACGTATTCATATGTGCGTTCAACCATTATACAATATGTTATCATGTGTCACATTTCTAATTATGTTGCCCACATGATCTTTGTTTGTCAAGCCATGTCTATTCCTTTCGGCAGGTCGGCCTTTGCTACGTAAAGCCGACCATGCCAAAGGACATAAGTCTTTGGCCTGTTTTCCATACAATGTCCTCCTCGTCCGCTGATGCCGTCGTGTAGCCTTTTGTCGGATGAAGGCATGTTTTGCCCGTCATGCGGGTCGCCCGCCCGTCGTGCGGAGCGCCCGATTCCTCACGGCATTACAACAAGCCTACAACACGGGCGTATAAGGACAAGATCCATGTAATTAGGGTTATGGTTTAGGGTTTTGAATTTTATGATGAAGGGTAAGGGTCCCTGTAGTAAAGGGTGCCATTGCAAAGAGGGTGGACCATGTGGATACACTTGTAGCACGAGGAATTAGTAGCAACAAAAACAGAAGCAGAAGTATCAAGTAAATTCTTCCTCATCTGCTTTGCCTTTCCATACCAATATCCCTAGATGGAAATGGAATTCATGTCAGGGAAATTATTGTTTTTCTTTTATGTCAGGAGATGGAGGTGGAACCTATCGTGATCAAACCTAAACCCAAACCCAATCATTCTATTTGGAGGAGGAGAATGATCTATAGTGGTTGGGTTTGATGAGGATGAATTCCATGTGCATCCGTTAAGGAAAAGAAAAAGACACGGTGAGTAATCAATGAACACGATTCAATATTCGTTGAATATGCTTTGTTTGATTATTGGATCTATGGCTGTAATTTATGGGAGCCCAAAATATTTGAATAATGGTATATTGAATGGGTGTATTTGAAAATATTTCTTTCTTGTGTTTATAATATCAATCTTTGAAGTTTATAATATTAATGTTAGGTTTTAATGTTTATTTTAGGGTTTGTAATATTTATCTTAGGGTTTATAATATTAATCTCTTGGGTTTGTGACAAATATTTCTCAATATGGTCAACCATGGTTCAATGTTGCATTGTGATAAAGATTGTCTCAATATGAAAATCAACCATGGTCAACCATTTTAAATCATTGTCAAGGTCATACATGGTGAACCACCGTTGAATGTTGATTTTGATAAAGATTCTCTCAATATGAAAATCAATCATGGTCCAACAATACATTGTGAAAAAGATTATCTCAATATGAACATCAACCATAGTCAACCATCATCAACTATGGTCAACCATATTTATTTTAGGGTTTGTAATATTTATCTTACAATATATATACCTTCAATTTATAATATTATTCCCTTTGGTTTTTAGTATTAATCCTTTGAATTTATTAATCTAAAAGTTCATATTCCTAATATGTAAAGTTATTATAAAATTTGTAATATTATTCTTAAACTTTAATATAAATCCGTTGATTTTATAATACATTTAGTTTATAATATAATTTTTTTTAGAATATGGAAATGGAATTTATATTCATCAACCACTATACATGGATCAATCTCCTTATTAGTCCCTGCCTGGGACTAATATCGATCGATCCATTGTTGACCTACTATTACTTGATATTTTGACCGGTTTTTTTTCGGTGTTTTCACATTTTAACCTAAGTTTGATGCTCCCAATTTTATTCAACAAAATTTTACCCAAAGTTTTTGGTTCAGCAAACGATTGAGGTCTTATTTCAGCCTTCACGTTGCCCGATGCAAAAATATTGGGGCAATATGATGTTATCCAAAGTATGGTTGATATGCCACTTGTCTCGTGGCGGAGACATAACATATCCATGCAGTCCACTGCATAGCTTTGTGGCAAGCTGCATGTAGTCACCTGTCTCATGCTGGACACAACACACTGTCTCACAATACTACCCTTCCATTACAAACAGACAACCTCTTTTCCTATGAACACAATAGTGTCTCACAATACTACCCTTCCATTACAGACGGAAAACCTCTTTGCCTATAAATAGAAGCTCAAATTCTTATGGCTTCAGTCCTATGCTCTGCAATTCTTTCAATGTTTACTGCTTTCTTTCGACCTTCATGATTCTGCTACCCTCTGATGGGTGTCATGGTGCTCATAGGCTTCTTTTCCGGTAGGGCTTTTGATTGGTGAGGTATTTTTGACATACTATCCTTGAATTGTTAACCCTATATGTTTTCACTGTGAGGTCAATATGATGTTTAAGGTTTATGTTACAGGAATGGAAACTTGTGGCCGCTCTCATTTCAAAATGTGTACATGCGTCTCGCTCGGCTCTTCCTTTCTTTACATTGCTCAGGTTCTGCACACAGTGAAAGGTATGTTCAAATTTCAACTGTTTAATCCTCCTATTTGTTCACGTCTCGGCATATTATTTGTTCACTCAGTAGTTCACTCAGTAGTGCCGGCATATTTTTCCTGGTCAAATTTGCTCTAAATCTGGAGGGACATGGGATTTTCTGGTTTGTTGGAAGTATAAATTTAGGTGGTTAGTTTTACTGATGTCTTGTAAGTTTTTGGAGTTAATGCAAATTTAAAAATGCATTTTAAATAATATTAATAATAGTATTTAACTAAATTTCAAAAAAAATCTAAATCTTAAAAATAATTAAAAACCATCTTAGGTTCCAGTTTTATGAAACTATACAGAGAGAAATAAGAATAAACAGATTTTGGACAGCGCGTGCGAAATTATTTGACATGGTAATTGTTGATTGTTTGATAGATGGTTCACCAGCCACAACATCCGAGAATCCCACTACAACCACTGGTAACTCCTTTCACTATTACTTCCAACCATCCGTTATATACCACAGGATGAGTTGACAGTTTAGCAATCCATTGGATGAAGGCGATTCTTAAGGGAACATTTGATGTGGTTGAAAGCACCGTGGATATGGAAAGATGTAGTCGGGAGATGTGTATGGGAAAGAAGGCATCCGCCACTCTTTTCACCTCGAATTTGATATGACAGATCTTGCCAAGGATTTCAACTCATCTTCTCCCCATGATGAAGATGTCCCCTTTGTTATTCCCTCAGGGTCCCGGTTCTGCTGAGGTTGTCTGTGCTCCGCGTGAAGCTGTTTGTGCTTTGCCTGTGGATGTGGATACGATAGCGGAGGATAACAAAAATATTGCGTGCTATTGCCCAACTTGAAATCGTTTATGATCTCAATTCATTTAAACAAAAATATTCGCACCAATGCCAGTTTGAAATGGAAAACGAGAAGCTTATACTCCTAATTTTGCATGGCCAAAATGCAGTCAGAGGAAATCTCTATGGCTAAAATACAACCTGAGCACCTCTAGAAATCAGGAAAAAAACCAAATCAATATGCAAAGGGTTTCGCAGTTGATTCTGTCATGCGAATTAAAGCAGAATGCCACTTACAAATGCGAGGTCTGGGAATATGAAAATGGTTTGATAGTTTGATTCAATCATGGGAATTAGAGTCGATTACCACTTACAAATGCGAGCTCTTGAAGATGCCACCTAGTTTCTGGTCAGAACAACTTGTAAAAATTACATGGAAAATAGAAAATAGTGAATAGCGGTGCCAACACGTCAGAACTTCCGTGCAAATGTCATTTACATTTGCCTTTTTTATTATATTATCCTGATGGCTGCAAGAACATCCATAACAGAGAATCAAGATACCATTGATGCGGCAATTGCTGGGATGCTTGGGGATCCTAAGGAGGCAAGTATTTATTCATAATAAAATAATCTTTTAATGGATTACAAAATATTCAATATCTAAATTTTTTCATGCACTGAGTGATAAAAGCTTATAGGCACT
>APFE030023813.1:0-11489 GCA_000404065.3 Pinus taeda | reverse complement strand
GTTTAATAAGTTAATGGTTTAACCACAGAGTTTAATCGTAGTTAGATTAGTCAAAATAAAGTTGTTTAGGATAAATAATTTTTACCGCACAATGTAATCGCGGTCTAAATTAGGTTTGGATTAAAATTAGTGTTAATTAGGTGTTTTATTAGTTATCGCATTAATAAATTGTGATTATGTAGTATAGAATAAAGTTTTATATGATGCGATGGTTTTTGTCGCTATGTAATAAAGGCACGCACTTTTCAATGGTCGAGGTCTCACCCGCCCAGATCAATGGCGGGTGAGGAGTTTCGGACCCCCTCTGAAAACCATCTTTCCACTTTGCTGCCGCTCCCGCCTATTTCGATCATTGGCCCACTCACTTCCGCTCCACTCTTCTTCCACCACCTCACATCTTCAGACCCCACTTCCCTTCTGCCAAGTGGCGCCTCCCATCCCCTCCTCGGTCCTATACAATACTGCCACATGGCACCCCCTATTCGCCATTTCCCATCACTGTTGCATCCTATTCCCCCTCCACGTCAACTCATACTGGTTTTACTCGTTATCTAACCATTCCACCATTACTCGCTCCCGCAATAACGAACCTGTAGAAGAATCTAGGGCTTGACAAAATTAAGATGATTCTTCTTATACATGATAACAATTTGTGAAGCATTTATACAATTTATCTTAGCTTAATATTCTATTCATTATTAGAATGTATGATTACTTCATCAAACTGCTACCAAGCAAAAAGAGACAAGAACACAACTGATTGGCCTTCTACCAGGGCCAAAACCTCTCCCTCTTGGAGAGGAAAACCCATGCATAAATTCTTCTTATAGAGATTACATTGACGAATACCAAGACTAGGACCCAAGACTCAATCTGCCTCTCCAAGACCAAGACACCAATCCTCTTTCTAGCCATTGCTGAGATCATCATCATCACTGATGTCATCATAGATGCACTACTGTTGCACTGTTAACTGATATCGTCTTTGTTGTTTTCTTCACCATGACCATAGTTGTTGTGTCTTCATTAAGTCACCATTTCTGCAACATGGAGGCCTTCACAACAGTATTACTAAGATCAGTTGATAATGAATCTCTTGTTGCACTGAGATTATTGAGACAATGAGATAACTGATATACAAAATCATGATCTACAGCTACTGTGATTATGGTTATATCAGGATCAAGATTATGATCCTTGTCCCTGTCCCTTGTATCACGTCAAGTTTGCATCATAATAAATCCGAGAGCTATTGTATGCCGAGGATATTTATTATTATGGAAACTTCTTCCATGGTTCTGCGATACATCACGTTGAGGCTGCGACAAGTATGTCATAGTGAAGACAATAGTAGATCACACACTGACTTATCTACTCTATCCATCTGAGGGCATCATCTTTATCACAGGTATGCTAAGAGGAGGTTGATCTAGGTTTCGTTGCTCCTTATACCCATCTGAGGACACAGCTAAACCCTAGATCTATCCCACAGAAAAATGTGGATTCATTTTCTTTATGATTGTGGCTCCATGTCTAGACTGCAGCTCCAGCAACCTTAACTGCGGCTCCAGCAATCTTAACTGCAGCTTCATTCCCTTGACTGCGGCTCCATTACCATGACTGTGGCTTCGTTACCCTCATTGCGGCTCCATTACCATGACTGCAGCTTCGCTACCCTTACTGCGACTCCATTACCATGACTGCAGCTATATACAAGTTCTGTCATGCCCTTTGCGGATAACCCCAATGGGGTATTTATAGTGGTTAGGGTCATATATGCAAGCCGACGTATACTTATGAACCGACGCGTCTATTTTGCCAAGCCGGCATGACATATATATTAATACATTTAATTTATTTATTTAATTCATATTTCTTTGTAGCCGACGTGATCATCTTTGCTTGCAAACTTCTTGTGCTTGTTCTTGAGGCATTGATCTTGGTCTTGGAGGGCTGCTACACTTGTTGAAGACTTGTATACATTTACATGGACTCATGACATGATTCTTTGACATAGAAATGAATCCTAATGACATCAAGAAGAAGTCTTTTACCTAGAGACACTTCTTGCTCGTGAAACACATGTAGCAAGATTACAAAAATAATTTATTTCCTTTTATTACATCAAATATAAAGATCATGTCATCATGAAGACCAAACCTAGTTACACTTTCTTCAACAAGACCCGCTCCCTTTAACCGCTAATCGCAATGGTAAAGCCATGTTTGCCTATAATATCAACTAAAACCCATTTTGTCGCCCTCCTTTCATTGTTTCAAGGTAACAAGTGATCAGAACTGTTCCAATGCATAGTCAACCAAACAGAGCCTATCTCAGCACCCAATCAGTGATCCAGACCACCACTGTGACCCGTCAGCAAGCCAACTACCTCTGCACCTCAGATACCAGTCTTTGACCAATTTTTCCCGAGTAATTCAAATCTCATGTTCATTCCTCTTTCATCATGGCTCCTAAAGGCAAATCTAAGGCCTCAGATGATAACCCCCTGATACCCCCTGTCATAGATTTAGATCATCAACCCCTGGTAGACCAGGAATATAAAATCTTGGAAACTAGTTGTGAGTTCGACCTTTATGAGCTCCACAGCTGATTAAAGCATAAATTTATAGACCTCAATAATGAATTGGGCCTGTGGGATTCTTCCCTACCCCAATTTTCCATCAGACCTACCACTACCCTAAATTTGTCTCATGGTGCCAATTTAGATATATTCTTAGTCAAAGGGCTATTGTGGCCCAAAATAATGACATTCTTTTCACCATCACCTCTGAATCCATCTCCCAGATGCTTCAAATTCAAAACTTTGCACCTCTAAAACCTTTTACAGTAGATTCCCTCATGGAACTCTACAAGAACCTAACATTTCCTCATAGAGCAAAGATTTTTGAAACATTCCTCACTGAGGATGCCCAGTTACCAAAGAAGAATTTGATCAGTGGGTTGATGAGGCCATCATACGGTTTTTGTCAATCTTCTCAACAAATGAAAAGCCCCCAATTATCTTCAACTACAGTGAGTTTCTAGCAGATGCCATCCATGAACAGTTTTTAAAATTTTCCACAGAAGTTCAAGTATGCATCAGTTCTAGTTTATTTGTGTTTATATCAACGAGCAAATAGATTTCAGTTTCCATTGCACAGATTGGATGAACAAGGCAATGCCCAATCTATAATTCATTGGACTTCCTTGGTGAGGAAGCATTCAAATAAGTTTACTTTCAATGACTTTGTTGACCAATTTCTATATACAGTTTGTTGCCTATTGAACAGTGAAATTGAACCTAGGATAGGACCTAAAATAAGAAGGACTTTACACCTCAGTGATCAGATCAAAATAGGTGACTGGTACCTATACCAGAATTTCACAGAAATTAGGGTGTATGGGTGTTAATTGCCACCTTACAGGTTGCCAAAGTTTGTCCCAATGAGAATTTTCTCATTAGAATACATTAGACAGATGATTCAGATGGATTCTCTCCATTTTGTAGCAGCAAAGAGAAAATCACAGTTTAATATTGAAGCACAGATAGGTCCTTTCATTTGCAATAGTAGAGCAGCAGCCAAAGAAGCAGATATCCTTCTAAAGCAAATGAATTTCACACTCAGTTTCACCTGGTCCTATGACCCCCTAGGGATTATTTCAAAATTAAGAGTAGAACAAAAGACTACTCCCTACTCACACACTCCCAGGGCAAAGATTGAGAAGTACATGAACCAGGATCAATGGTAGGAAAACACCCTACAAGAGGCAGAAGAATAGGTAATTTTGACTACTACAGCATAGACTCCTACACCACAAGAGAAGCAAGACAAGAGAACAAGGGAAGAGATTTCCCCTACAGTCACAGTAATTCTTGAAAGGAGTTTCAAATCTACAAGAAAAGGCAAAAGACTACTCTAGCAACAGAAGGATCCTTTGAAGAGGAAAATGTACAAACAATAGTTTTGACAGACCCTCATGCTTCAAGGAGGACTGAGGATATTTTTGTGGGATCTCCATCCTCTTCGGCCTCCCAAGATCCATTAGACACCTCTCTGTCAAGGGAATTGGTTCATGACCAAGCTAAACCAAACATACTTGCTAAGTACAGAGAAATCAATAAGAAAAATGAACAGCTAAAAGCTACAACATATACACAATTTTGGAAATAAACAGCATCTTCATAGCATAGGCTACTCTCTGTCTTTGACACAAAGAAAGGGAAAATGCAGATAGCCTTCATGCATGCTAAGGTCTCTTTCCCAAAGACTCATGAAGATTATAAGAAATCAATTTTTTCTTTCAATACTGATCAAATTCACCCAATTGATCAAATAGACCTGCACAAGCAAACAGGGGCGATGTTGTACTCCACTTTGACAACTTCAACAATGGCATCTTCTAGGTTGCAAGCCTCTGCAAATAACATCCAGTCTCAGCTTAAATTAGAGAAAGTCTCTTCTCTAGCCAAAGATACAAAAATCAAATAACTAGAAGACCTTGTAATCAAACTGGGATATGATCCCAACAATGTGAGAGCAGCGGAAGAGATTTTCAAAAGGAAGAATGTTGATATTGCAACAGCACTCAAGAAGTAGCTTAAGCTTCCATCCACAACGACCCACAGGCTAAGGAAGTTGGACAACTTGAGAAGGAAAAAGAAGGCATGTTCAGGATCCTTATTGAACAAAGTGGACAGATCAAAGCAATGGAGGTTGAAATGGAGAAATTGTTACAGGAAAGAGAACAATCCACACAGTTGGCAGCCATTCCACTGACAACAGTCCCTATTGCATCTACATCAGCAGCAGGGGCATCCACTTCAGCGACCATTACAGTTGAGGGGCAGTCAACAAATTCTTCAGAGGAACTCATTAGAGCAATGGATGACCTGTCAATCAGAGGACAGGAAATTGGGAAGTTGAAAACTCAGTTGAATAACCTTCAGGAGCAGAAGCTGAAGATTGACAATCTATACTTGGTTGAGTTGCAGAAAACTCATAAATTAACACAAAAGATTTAACAATAGCAAAATGAATCAGCTATGGCACAAACATTGGCACAGGCAAAAGAAAGTATAAGGGTAGAAATAAATGAGACCATGACTGAAATATGGCCCTCAATTCAGATTATTTTTTAGCAAGTGGAGTTAAGACAGAGGTCTAAAGAGGTAATTGAAGAGGTAAAAGCAGATTTAGGGCAAAAGCTAGGTGAAACCACTGCTCTGATCAGACTTTTAAATTCAAAGACCAAGGAAGAATTGGAAGTTGCAGATAGGACAAAGACAATTTTGGAGGTGAGGAGGGTCCTTACAAAAATGAACCTTACGCTAAAATTGGAGAACAAGTGTCACAATATGGAATCTAGCATTCAGAAGCTCCACAAAAAATTTAATGTACTAAATCAAAAGGGACTGTCAGGTTTGATAGGGATTGGAGAAAAGTTGATCAGTGTAGAAGATTATCACCATAAATTATATACCATATCCCAGGATAAGTCAAAGTTTTCCACCATCAAAGGAAGTATCACAGGGAAAGCCTTCATGGAAGCTTTGGACTTTGATCCACTGATCAGACATGAGATAAAGCACTTGTTCATTGTCAAGCATACATTTCAAAAGTATACTGAGGTAGATGAAACTTACAGGAAACTAGTCAAATTCTCCACCCCAAGTGAAGACAGATGGGACAAATTGCGCGAATTACTTGGGTAAAACAATTTTTACTTTCAAACAACAAGGAAACACTTCTTTAGGCAGAGTCATCACCTGCATCCTCGAAAATAGTGCTAGAGCACTACAACAATTTCAGCTGCCTATATTTCTATAGTATGTTTGTAATTAGTTTAAGATATTCTGTAATATATCTTGAGATTTTATTCAAGATATTTTTTATCATTTTTGTATAAGTACTTCCCAAGTCAAAGTACAAACGTTGGGACTTGTATCAAGAAAGCACATTTTGATGTAAATTTTTCACTGAGCTGAAAGTGATCATTTCATTAATACAGAAGATTGTTCCAGGATTCATGTGTCAGGCTAGTTGGTGATGTTTTTCCTTTTGTAAACTTGTTATATCTCTATTTTCATATGTTTTCTTATCTGAATTGTTTAAAAGAAGAAGAGGGGTTGAACTTGTTTAATCACACTTTGTCCTAGCTTTTAAGCAATTTATATGTTTTCAAACTAAAGTTAAATATAGAATTCATGTTATAATGCTCTATGTTTAAGGGAATCTGAATCTGTTCCTCTCTCTCACTCCACAAAGCTTCAAAGATCCAAATAGCCTGCCTACCTTGCCCTGTTTCAATCCATTCTGATATTTTTGTTTTTTATCACCTTAAGACTTTGACTCCATTGCCTAATGGCCTTTCCTTGCAGTTTCAACCAAACATTTCAAACAACCAAACTTTGAACATAATAACTAGCCTAAAATCCCACATCAACAAATCTAAATCTAATAGAGAGATCCCTCTCTGAGTTTAGAAGGGCTAGCTTCTAAGCTTGAAAGTGGTTCTGTGGTTACCTCTAGGTTTCTTTCATAGCCTTAGGATATTACAAAGTGCTAACAAGAGGCAGAGTTGTAGATCGGGAGTGTTGCACCTATTTTGTCACAAGTCCAAGGAGGTAGTTGTACAAAAATTTTCAAAGTTCAGAATCATCAGCAAGCTATCTATCATGTCATTGTAAACCCAAATTCTGCAAGTTGTAATGTAAATGACTAGCATCACTGTTGAATTTTGTAACAACACCTAGGTAACCCTCTAATTTTGGCGACGAGTTTCATCCTAAGAGGTTATTTAACCTCACCAATTATTTGTGTTTCTAAACATGGATAATCGGCAAAAAAAATTCCCTCTAGCTTAAACCCCAAAGCTAGGGTGGAATTTATTAACAAAGTCTTAGGTGAGTCCTAAGGTTATATCGAGTCATTGTAAAAGTGGTTTGGGAATAATTTAAGCTATTTTGCTAGATTATTTTATTACAGATCACTTGGTTTATTAAATCATATTGTGTCGCAGAATCGAGTAAATATTATGAGTGTCTATAATGAATGGGTATTCCCCCTTTGAGGGTTGAATTTGTAATTATCTGATGTAGAAAATATGTTAGTGCATGGTCCCTCATACTTAGACACCATGGCTAAAATATTTAAAGGTGGAAAAATAATTAATCCCCTCTAGTGTCAATTGATTAATTTTTCTAACAAAAATAAAATTAAATCCTAAGCTAGAAAATTAATTAATTTGGAGTCAAAAAATAATTATAGAGAAATTAATTTCTCCAAGTGGAAAAATTTATGGGTCAAAAGAAGTTAATTTGTGGAAGTCCCACACCAAGGCAAAAATGGATATTTGGAGTCAAAAAATAATTATAGAGAAATTAATTTCTCCACAAAAGCAGTTAATTTTTCGATGTCCCCCAACAAGGCAAAAATGGATATTTTACAAAAAATTGAGCCCATGAACATTGGTGGTTAAATCAAAGTCAATTTTTTGAGGAAATTAACCCAAAATATTTATTTTTGGATTAATAAAAAATGGTTTTTAAGAGATTCGAAAATTTCTCAAAAAATAAATATTTTCGACATTGGAGATTAAAAAATGATTAAGTATTTATCAACAATCGAGATTATTTTGACAGGGATCAAGCCAATTAGCCGTTATTTTCCACTTGAAGCATTTCTCTATAACTTAGAAGTCATTAGCTTCTCAAATCATGATGAAATTTCTGACTCTGATCTATGTAATTTTGTAACACTGGTATTGATCCACTGATCCGTTGGGATCGTTTGAATTTCATAGGAGAAAGACTTTGGTGTTCAGTTCATGGTGTTCTTTGTCTGATGATCTCTGGTATGTGTTGGTTATGTGCTTTCCTATATTTTGCTTAAAAAATTTATAAACTTGTTTATTCATTTGTCAATGATAAGAACATTCTATTGGTAGATTTTTGGGTCTATCTTAGATGATCTGATTCACCCTATGTTTAACAAGTTTTCTTGAAAAAATATATAGAGTTTGCAAGGGTACACCGGCCCTTGGGCTCCAAGTTCACAGACTTTGGAGGAGAGTCGACCTTGTTTGGTCTCCGAGAACTTTTGTTTTATTTTCTTACTTCGCTAAGGATGTGGGCAATACTCTAAATTTCGAAACATATCTAATCTAATGTCATTATTCATCATTTAAAAATTTAAAATATATATTATTTTCTCAAACAAACAAAAAATCCACAAACAATGTATATTTGTATATATCTTCTAAGTATTTTGTAAACTAATATTTTTGTAAAATAAATTTTCTAACCCTTGTTTTGCAGCAATTAGGGTTTGGGGTTTTATTTCGAATTTTGTATATATTGGGGTTTGGGTAAATTTTATTTTTCAGTTCTGCAGGTGAGCTTTCAAGAAAATTTGTTGAGGGTTTGAGCTAAATCTAGGCCCTTGAGGGTAAGGTCTAGTCTGCAAAAAAAATTGTAGGGCCAGCATTCAGCAATTTTGCAGTAATTTGGACAAATTAGAAGATCTGAAGCAAATAAAATTTTTGGCAAGGGTTTGATAAAAAAATTTAGGGCCTTCTAGGCTCAGCATTCCCTTTAAGCCCTAGCCACAGCCCCCTTTAGCTCATTCATCTCTATTTTGTGAGCCACTGCCCTTGCCAAGGCCTCCCAAGCTTGGTCGTGAGCCTTCCTTCCCCTTGGCTACCCTCCATCTGCCTCCTAACCCTCTACCACTGCCCTTCTTCTCCTCCTTCAGTGCCTTCCTTGCCTCTTCCTGTCATTTTCTAGGCTGCAGGCCTCTCAGCCTCCCCTTCACCCTCTACTCTAGCCTCTTTGTGGGAGCCGCAGGCCTCTAGGAGGCCATTTCCTTGAGCCGTAGTCCCTAAGGGACTGTTTTCCCTAGGTCGCAGCCCTTGGAGGGGCTACATCAGGCCTTTGTCGCCTTCCTTGCCTTGACTGCAGGCCTACTAGGCCTTCCTCTCCTAGTCACTGCCACCTCCTAGGCTTCCAGCCCTTACAATTAGCCTATATGGACCTTCCTTTGCCTCTTGTCAATTCTAATTCGATTTTTGAGCTAATACTGGGTGTGTTGCAGATATTTGGAGTTAATTTTTGTGTTTGCAGGTGACCATCTCATTGGAGAAGTTCTGGACAGGGTCTCCTAGTCATCTTGGCCTAAAGGCCTATTGGTTTGCTCACTCAAACCTTGAGTCACCTCACTGTTTACTTACAGCTATCTTATCATTTGATAACAGTGGTACAAAACTCATTAAAGTGGCCTAAATTTGGTTAATAAGTCATCTAAACAAATTAACAAGGCATTGCATAAATTGAGCATCTATCATTTGGCTTATCTCATGAAAGATTGGTGACTGTCATACTCCTTAAGACTGCATCATAAAGTCTGAAATACAACAGTGACATTGGCTTATAAAAGAGTCTAATCCATTGAAATCTGTGTTGGCATAGTGATCTAGCATTTGGGCTATCTCATTTGCATCCTTGCACTCATAATTTGCATCCTAAAGTGCTCTCAATCAAAGTAACTTACTGCTGTCATAACATTGAAAAATAAGTGACATAAAGGCTATCATTGGCTTATGCTCTAATTGCTCATTGTGAAAAGCATTGTTTACATTAAGTTGCTAAAGTGACTTAACAATTGTGATAAGAGGAATACTAACATATTGTTGCCTTGTGTGATCTCAATAAGTTCCAAATTTGCACTAAATAAGCTCACTCTTTAAAGCACTTAACATAATCCAATAATCTTGGTTGAACGGTTGCTTAAGTAGATAGATCTAAGAATCCATTGGATATTGGTATCTCTTGTTCTCTCGCACATTGACATTAAATATCTAAGTGTTCTTAACTTAAGGACTTGCTATCCTAATTGCACATCTTTCGAATAATTGTCATTGGCATCTCTTGTTGGCATTGAAGAATCTCATTACAATTTTGGCATTATCTAAAGCTCCTAATTGTCTAAAACACATTAATCCTCTTGAGCAATTTTCCATACAAGTGTTGATCATTCTAAATAACATTTTGGATAAGCGCTCTAAGTGCTCTTTTACTTATCCTCACTGTCATTATTGTTTCATGGTTGTTATCTATTGTGGATCTTTGGCCTATTGGTGATCTTTTCTTTAAGAGCATATATCTTGTGGTTATTTAATACTTAGGCAATTGTATCTTGGTTATCTCTTGTATCTCGTGGCACTTGTAACATTCAGCACTTTGTCTTGTGTATAAGATTGTCTTTTCATTCATTACTTAAGTACTCCTTGTCATAAGATTAATCATAACTTAAACTAAGTACTTAAGATCATAAACAATCTTAAAACAAGAGCACTCATCCATCTTGCACTTCATCCTAGAACTAGTCTTGCATTAATAATTTACCTCCAAGCATAAGCTTGGTTGATAGAGAGATAGGAACACCCTTTCATCTTTGCTTGAGAAGTCTAGCTCCTCTAGTATTTAAAACAGTGACCTTGCAGTCGTCAAAGCCACAGTCTCTACAGCGCCAAAGGCATCGGATACATCAGATTTCAAAGAGAAGTATCGTTAACCAAGCCTTTGGTTGCTTCACCTTGACTTCTCTCTACCACTCACTTTGGAGACTAGGCTCAAAATAGATAAAGATCAAGGGATACACTTAGCTAGGCATCTAACTAAAATAAACCAAGATTTCTGCATTTTCACCTAGTTTGTAGGATTTGCATTTCATCTAGGATAGTCAAGCATTCATCAAGCAGCGGTTGTTCATCCAGTCACTTGGTCTTTAATTGATCTAAAGCAAGTAGTTGACTCCATAAGGCACTAATCTCATAAGTATTTCAATCTAATCCTTAACTTGCTGAAATCAACCCAGTGGATAGGCCATTCAATAATGTCTCCTAGATTTGTTGGTTGCCAAAAGTCTTGCATTCTCGCATTTCTTAGGGACTAACCCCCATAGCCTGTTGTTGGGAGATGGTTAGAACGGAGTGACAACCCCTGACCTGAGTCGTTGTGAAGTGACAACCCCTGACCTGAGTCGTTGTGATTGTGACTATAAAATTTAAGCGACAACAAGGAGCAAAAGGACCAGCATATGTGTTCAAGACACGTGGGTTGAAAGGGTTGTGGAGCGCTACATCAGCAAGTAGGTCAAGTGTTGTCTTGTTCAGGGTAGATTGGTTTTCATAGTTGTTGACACCAAAACCCTAGTTGTATTCCTTGTATCGGTGACTGTATGAGGGCCATGATCCATGGTACTGGAGCCCTAAATAGTTGTATTACAGTTTGTCAATATAATGAAGTTGGGTTATTGAAAATTTGTAAAAAATTGTATATTTGTACATGTGTTGGTTTACAATTGTTTATATTCCGCTGTGCAAAGTAATTTGTTGTGGCATTTGAGTTGGTAGTGTTGACTGCTGGAGTAGCACCTGACGACTATTTGACGACTCCATGCCCAAGGATCATCCCGAAGACACTTGTACCA
>APFE030023809.1:184567-236356 GCA_000404065.3 Pinus taeda | reverse complement strand
AAATTAAATTTTGTTGCAGTCTGGAGCCTTCTAGAAAAGCAGAGAAATAGAAATGATGATTTCTCTTTAAATCATTTTACTTTTATTTCTTGATATAACCCTGTTTGTTGATAGATAGAGAACATTCATTTTACCCTATTTGTTGATAGATAGAGAACATCCATTTTTGGGGAAAATTTTGTTTTTCCAATATGTACAAATGTTTTAGTGAGCTTTTGGATCATTCAAAAAACACTCTGTTCTGGTTAAATATCATGTATAAAGGAATATGCTCTTAAAATATGATGTGATATTTTTATGCAGATGGGATCTCACATGAAGAAGGCAATATTTGAAGAACAGACAGCCAATGCTTTGAACAGATGGCAACAAAATGCTAAGAAAAAAAACAAAACGAGATAGAAAGTCAAAGCATTCTTCCCCTGGTTTCACACGCAAATCAACTGTGTTTTCGGGATTTCAAAGCGGACAAACAACTCCAATCCATGGATCTTCTCCATTGCATTTGCTCCGAAGATACAAAACAGCAGGACACATGGAAACTGCAGATGCCTCTGAGAGATATGACCACTCAGAATCCAGCGCATCAGATTCGGCAATTAATGCATCTTCTTCTTATCATCCCCAGCATAATCAACATGTTTTGGTTACCGAGGCCCTGAGGATATAGAGACTACAGAATGTCCCTGTTCAAAAGATGCACACACAAATGATGACAAATTTCCCTTTCCGAGAATATAAATGTTCCATCCACATCATACAAAAGCTTGGTTAAAAGCCAATTTATATCTAAATTTGACTTATCTTCCATCGTAAAGTTTATCTTCATTTAAGCAGCAGAGAGAAGTGGACCCATAACAAACAAGGAACCAAAAAGGCATCTGCACATTCTACCTACATTTCATTCCATTGAAAAAATAGCTTTCACTAAAATCCACTGTTCAAATATTTTTAAAGGAGGAGCCACTTGCTTCTTCTCCTCTCCATTCTGTCAAATTCAACGAGCACCAGTGCCATGATGGAAAGCCTTGCCATCGTATATGGGAAAGTATTGGGAAAGACAACACAGCAGGCCCTGCCACTGATGAAGCAGAATGACATATTCCTTAGACTTGCTCTTACCATCACGGGATCTGAAAAGTCTCTGGCACCTCGTAATGGTGGTCGGTAGCCGAATATACCAGGACTCAGGGATTATATAGGTTGTGAAAACTAAATCCAGTTTGGATGTTTTTAACAATTAATTTGCATTCTCAGTTTTTCTCGATAAGATTTGAACATTATCAAATACTTTGATGGGCATCAAATACCCATCAAATTTATATGATTAATTAAATTAATAATTATTTATTTATCAAAAAAATACTAGTAGTTTAAGAATATGTATCTTTTAAGAGGTTATATATTTCAATCTAAAATGAAAAACACTTATATTCTTATATTTTTATAAACTTTTGTAACCAAATCTTACACAAAGGAATATATTTATTTCACAAACCAAAAAGTCTATACATATCATAACCATAATTTTAAAATTAAATTATAATTATTATAATTACAAAACATTATTATATATATATAAATTAGTAATTTGATTACTAACTTAATCATAATTTTAAAATTAAATTATGATTATTATAATTACAAAACATTATAATAATATATCTAAATTCAATATATATAATATTATTATATATCAAATGAATGCATTATTATTATTATTTTTTAAATTAATTTATTTTTCCTGAGAAAAAAACAACCACCTCGTAAATTTATCCATGGGAACGTGCTATGTTAAAAACATTAGTTAGGCTGAACATTTAATGTCTCACAACGAATCAGAAAAATGGCTAAGAGACCAACAAGTGAGCAGAACACGTATGCCGGCCAAGAAAGCCCAAAGGGCGCACCAGCAAAAAAAAAAACCACAAACCCCAATAACAAAAACTAACTGAATTTCAAACAAAAAATTGGGCAAGGTTGCCTAGATAACTCCCAAAAAAACCCCACATATTCATGGCATGCCAATCAACGTTGAAGACGAAAATATGATGATAGCCTTTAAATTTTCAACTCTAAATTTCCAGACAAGGTGTAACCTTTTACATAATGATCAAGCAATGAAATACATGGGGCTTTTACATAACCAAATGAAATCATTAAGATCAGGCAATGAAATACATGGGGTTCGGCAGCTTGAAGGTCCTGATCTCCTTGGTACTAGTGGTAATGCTTCTGAGGACAAGGGCAGTGCTTTGACAATAGCTCATATACAAAGGTTTCGAAGCTTCTATATTTTAAATGGCTAAACAAGATAGCTTCTATATCTTAAATGGCTAGGCAAGCTTTGTTAGACCTGTGGATTTTAATTTATGAAACCATTTATACTTATGTTACCTGACTAATTGGCTCTCTTATGCACCAATGTTCTCGGATCATATGCCCATTTTGTATGGAATGTCTACTAAGTGGTTCCAGTTAATGGGGCATTGATTTGAGTGTTCAATATATTCTTGTTCTTTATCAAAGTATTTTTTTGCTCTATTTGTTTTCTTCAATTTATGACTTACGGCGTTTCCTTTGCAACATCTGGTGCAAATGCTAGTATATAATTTATCTTAACTCACTCAAACATCACATCGCGGATCTCCTCCTTTTTTAATCCAAATCTTCTTCCATTCCATTCAATTCAAATAAATAAATATTTGGAAAACATATGAATATAATTCCAAAACAACAAACCTATCCTCGTAACTATTTCTTTATTTCCTTAAAAAATCAAATCTTAATCAAACGGAAACAAAAACAACAAATTTATACTACTTTCACTGTATCAAACTTTCTCCTCTTTACACGAATACAAAATTATCTTACTAATCAAAAAATGAATTAATCACACTACTGTTAACAATTCTAATATATTTTCCATTCTATAAACGGCGGCTTTTGCTAATGGAATGGAAGCATTTATGCTCAAAATCTACAAATATATATATTATTCTATTTATTTCTACGCCATAAAAGTTTTTGGGTAGTATTGTACAACATTTACCAGAATTTAAATTATTACACACACATTAAACCATTGAGAAGAGATATTCTGAACAAATATATACATAACTCCTTTCGCGGAAACAATGTACTCTATTTACATGAGTCGGCGCAGCGGCCAGCTCCCCGGTCACAGATCAACACCTGAGTTTGCTTCAACATCTTTGTTTTGAAGGCAGGCAGGACTTAAAATTACCGTTAATTTAAATAATTCTGATTTCAAGAAACCTAAACGGCCACCTTCTGTCATTACAAAATCTTGATATCTGTCGCAGCTGGTGTATAAATAATATATTCTATTTGGCATACAATTATTTGCATGCCAAAACTGTAACATTAATACATCCCATGCAGAATGCAGGCATAACCGGACGACAAGAAACACGCCGCTAGAATCTGCAACCGATTCATATATATACATTTCCATTTGGCATTGAATTATTTCCATGCCAAACCTCTAACGCATCTGTAATTGAAAATATAGATGCATATGAAAGCTTACAGGTAAGAATAAATGGTTGAATAATAAAACAGTCACAAGGAGAGTGGAAGCCAGTAAAATCACCACCACCACCATCGTTCTAAGATTTTTAGAAACTTTTAGAAAGCCCACAGCCACAGCCAGTCCTGTAATTAAAATCGCCATCCTTGTATATCTTCTAGATATCCTTAGAAAAGCCAGAGCCACTCTGGTCATTAAAATCAGCATCCTTATAAATTTATCCAGAAAAGCCACATCCAATACCAGTCTTGTCATTAAAATCACCATCCTTCTAAGTCTGTTAGACACCTTTAAAAAAGCCACAGCCATAGCCACACTTGTCATTAAAATCACCATCACTGTACGTCTCGTAGATACAGTTACAAAACCCAGGGCCAGAACCAGAGCTAGCTTCGTCATTAAAATCATCATCATTCTAAGTCTATCCAAAAAATCCAGAGCTCTCTTGACCTTTAAAATCACAGCCATTCGAAGTCTATATAGAAAATCCAGAGCTAAATCCGCACCTCGTCTTGTCTTTAAAATCACCATCCTCGGAAGTCTATATAGAAAACCCAAAGCTAGTCTTGTGTTTAAAATCAACATCATTTCAAATCTCGTGGATACCACTTGAAAAGCCACAACCATACCCAGTGCTGTTAGTAACATCATAATCATTAGCCTTTCAGAAACTCTTAGAAAATAAACTCTTAGAAAAGCTAGAGCTAAAGACAGCCCTGTCATTATTAAAATCAAGGTGATTGTAAGTATTTTAGCGGGTACCCTTACAAAATCCAGAACCACAACTAGAACTAGTGCGGCCATTAAAATCGCTATCGCTAAACGTCTTTTACATAGCCTTAAAAAAGCCACAGCAAGAATGAGAGCCAGAGCCACCGCCATCTCTGCCATAAACATCACCTTCATTATAAAATCCACGACCATATCCAGTGCTGCCAATATTGCAGGTCTTTTACAGAACCTTCTTACAAGAGTGAGAGCGATAACTACAAGTGATATCATTGAAACCACCATCTGCACTGTGAAGAGCCGCCGCAGGTTGTGAGCGGCAATCACCATAGAAACAGGTATATTCTCTTTTACTTGACCCATCCAGCTATGCAAGCAAAAGCCCATGGCAGACCGCAAGAACATCATTAAGAGCGGAGGTACATCTGCCACTTGCCAGTCGTATAAGTCAGCTGCCAGATAAGAACACTGATCTGCTCTTTCCCCGCAGATGATGAGCACCTGATCTCTTTTCTCTAGCGGCTTGAGGAGAACGAAGGAGGCAGAATTAGGATAGTTTAAAGGCCGCGACCCACCCACCACGCTAGCCAGAATACCATCCCTGGCATTTGCAGGGATTTCGATGATGCTGTTGCCTGCCAAGAGCGTGTGCATGGTCATGGCAGAGACGCTGGAGTTGCCACCTCCGCCTTGAGAGTCTGCCTCTGCTGGCACTGCAATGAACAAGAAAAAAAGGAGCAACAATGCCCACGCCATCACTCTTGATTTCTTGATTCTCCTGATCAAAATCTTGATTCCTGTCACAACCGTTGCTGCACAATGTTTGTATGTAAGTAGGTCAGGAGGAGTTCGTCTTTTCTCATTCGTTTCACAATACTAATTCAACAGACCTATCAAAATTTATAACCCTTCTGAAAATTGCCGTTAATTCTCACTGCTGCCGCCGCCAGCACCAAATTTGGCTATCGTATCTTTTTTTTGTTTGTTGTTATTAATTATTGAGTTAGATTTAATAAATTAAAAAGTATAGCTCTTATAAAATTGAATTAATAAAAACCTTTATAACATGATCACCCTATAACACACTGTTATTATTTACTTAAGGCTTCCACTGTGCAAATATCGAACCTTCCTTATTACATCATCCCCATCATATCAACAAATAATTTAAAAACTTCAAGCAATATAATTAATATATAGCAAATATAATAATAAATAACCATTATTACTTATATGAAAAAATATGATGTAATAACAAATACATATAATAAATAAACATTAATATTAATATAACATAATAATAAATAAATATATATTTATATTCAATTCACATAAACATTTGATTTCATCATACCATCATACAAACAAATAATTTAAAAACTCCAGCAATATAATTAATATATACACAATATATAATAATAAATAACCATTATACTTATATGAAAAATATAATGTAATAACAAATACATATAATAATAAACATTGATTTCATATGAGAAAAAATATAACATAATAATAAATAAACATTAATATTTATATATATTTATTTATATTCTATTACATAAACATTGATTTCATATTGGAAAATATAACATAATTTCATATACCCAAATATAACATAATGTCATATACCCAATTTTTTTTTAGAGTTATAAATATAAGCATTTACATATCCCAAAGTTATTTAATTCGCATCGTTTGTAAATAAAATCATTCTACATCTTTCAATGCGATTTAACTCCGCATCCCATCTACGTACACATAATCCATATATTTATGAAGGTGGCAGACTCAACATTTAATCAAGCCATGGTCCCAGTTCAATCTACACGGTGGGTTGCTATGGGAAAATGGATTACGGAACTATGACCGCCGACATATCCGCCTTGCTGTTGTTAAGTTTGGAATACTAATTTTAATACCTGCACTACCACTGTACGTGGCATGTGCAGTTTTGACCGATTCTGCTACAGCCTCGGGATCCATTTTGGATCAACGGTGTTGGAGCTGGCTTGGCGATCCAACGGTTGTGGAGAGCTTGGTCCTTGTACACACCACTTGGTCTTGATTCGGAACTTCATTTTTCTGCCATTTCGCTTGATCCACCGCTTGGTTGCTGCTCTCCTCCATGTCCTGTTCTACTCCTCAACCATGCTTTTGCGATGATAATGGGAGGTGCTCAACACGCCATGCCTTTATCTTCGTTTTCCAACTCCGCCACTGGTAAATATTTCGTTGTATACACTGTGTAATTCCAATTTTCCTTGCGCAACAATGGTTGAACCTACCTCATGCATTCAGAGTTCTTCGTTTTTTTCTTTTGTTTGTCCTAAGACTACTTGGATTTCTAACTTTATGTCTGTGGTCTCTTGCAGGTTCCTCTCGGCTCTGTCTTCGAGCTTGACACCAAATGAACCACAGTTCTCGAGAGAAGGAATTACGTCCAAATTCTGTTGGGTATGAGGGTTTCCACCTGGTTATGGTTTTTAAAATTATTGCTCCATTAATATACTTGTGAGAGGGACCTAACTCCAGAGTTTGATACTGTTTTTGCAATGTATTGCTCGGGTTCTTAGCTTTCCCGTCGAGACTCTGTTCTCATGTATCATGTACATATTTTTTGTAAAGAAATTTAGCTTCGAGGGTTTTACCTCTAAAGCCGAATGAGCCGCGCTCGCCTATTTGTAAATATTTTCAACTATCTTACAGTTTGTCCATTTCCTTAAGTTCATGTTTCATTATAAGTACTCAAAGTCATATGCTAATGACATCCGGTTTATGGGATGATTATGTATATCTTGTACATTTGGAATGTCTCCCTCTTGGCTTACGATTACTATAGGGTTTATACTGTTTTCCAAACGAGAATATCATGCATTTTTGTTTACCTAATATAGCTCTTCAACTTATTTTACTTCAGAGTTCCAGGCGGTGCCAATATATGTATAAATATGAGTTCCACCTTTATTGTTTTCATGGTTTCCTTAGTTTATTATTGCAAAGAATTACTTGGTCTGTTTCCCAAATAACGTTGTATCTCGACTCACTCATTTGTTACAATTCTCTAGCTACGTAATTTAGCAGAGGGGTATTTATATTCTTTGATGTTTAATTTCGCCAATAAAATTTGGCAGTAAAGCCGCGGTTATTTCTTGTTTGTAATACGATGGAATAGTATAACCACTAGATATTTACTTAAAATTGGCAGTAAAGCCAAGGTTATTTCTTGTTGTAGTACGATGGAACAGTATAGCCACTAGACATATACTTATCTGACAATTAATTGATTAGATAATTGATTACCTCAATTAAGGGTTTGAGAACAGACATGATAATTTGAGGGTTTGAGTATAGACACAATAATTTGAGGGTTTTGGGGCTACCCGAAAGAATTTAGGAAAACCATCCACTTAGAGGGCTGGGTCGACTCTCAACACAGGTCTCCCTTTCATCATTTAAATGTAATTCAACTCCTGCTATAAAAAGCTTTTAAAACTAGACCGATACCCTACACCTAGGGTTTTGGGCACAAGAGTTTGTAAATTCCTCCCTCGCAGAAGGCAATTTTAATTAGCAACTATAGAGTTATACAATGCTATTCTTTCTGGGCTTTTCTCTATTCACTAATACACAATTTTCCCGTACCTCTACAGTGCTCTGCTCTACGTCCCAACACGATAAGAGATGGTTTTTTTTATGTATAAATTTTGTTTCCCTTAACTGTACAATTTTTCTGTTAAGATGACCCTTACAATATTCTTTTGTTTTTGTTCCTTAGTTATTAACATGGGTTTCTAGTAAGAGTCTCTTTCACCAATGACTCAGTTTTTGATAATATATAACAACAGTGCAACCATTTAATATAGCTTACTTCCTTAATGTTTTTAAATGCTTCTAAATAGTTCAGGCACTTACTTGTGCCACTGTAACTTGCAAAACACTTGAGAAGCCAAGATTACCTTTGTTCATCTGCTCCCAATTCTATCCTGACTCCCAATCCTAGCCTGTAGACCCATCTCATGACATTCATATGTTCGGACCAGACCATAATCTCCCCCTAGCTCTCTATGTAGGACCACTGATCTACAGCAAGACATTACAGCAAGACATTCACACTTAGTGCTTGGCTATCTTGTCATCACCAGACTTAGCCATTTTCCTCTTCTTCTTTTTTCTACCTGTCCCCCAACAGCACAAACCTTTACCCCCTTTCCCTATTTTCCTCTGGAAGCCCTTCCAGTTAGGGAAAATAGTTAGGGTTTGAATCACAACAACTATCTTGCTTCCAACTTCCTCCTTGAGAAGTTTCCAGCTCTTAAAGAAACATTTCTTTTCTTTTTTAAAAGAAAATATTATTAAATTCAAACAAATAATTATATCAATTCAGTTTGTCATTTACCACAGTAAAGTCAAATATTTACTTTCTCCCGGGGAATTACATCTCCCTCTCCTGAAATTAGACATCATCTCGATGTCTTTTGGCCACGAACAACCCTAGATACTCCTTTTTTATGAGCTCTTCATCTTCCTAGGTAGCCTCATCAGGCCCAAAGTGCTGCCATTGCACTTTAACTTGGGTAATAGCTCGCTTCCACAACATTACTTCTCTCAGATTGAGGATGTTCAACGGTTCGACCAAGATTTCTCCTTCTGGTTTGACCTGCAACATGCAACATCCTAAGTCAGTTTTCTTTTAAAAGGAAACATTTCAACTGATTAACTAGAGATAATTCTCACCTATATATCCTGCCATCTGATTACATGTTTAGGATCATAAACATATTTTTTAACACAAAAACATGGAAGACGTTATGGACCCATATGTGACTTGGCAGAGCGAGTTGGTAAGCTATTGGCCCAATTCTTGCTAAGGCCTGGAGGGGTCCACAAAATCGGGGTGCCAATTTAGTGGACCCGCTCCATTGTAATGTGCTCTTTTTTGCTCGAATTCTCACGTATACATGATCACCAACTTGATATTCTCTAAATTTCCTCTTCCGGTCAGCAAAGTTCTTTTGCCTATCCTGAGATAACTTTAAATTAACTCACACTTTCTTAACCATTTCTTCCATTTCCTCAATCATGTTGGGTCCCAACATTAATCTATCTTCCGGCCCGCCCCAACATGAGGGCGGGCGGAACTTCTGCCCATACAATACCTCAAATGGACTCATTTGTAATGATATATGATAGCCATTATTATATGCAAAGTCAACCAAGTGCAGATAATCTTCCCACTTATTCGATTGTTGCATTACATATGACCTTAGCATGTCTTCCACCACCTAGTTAACCCGTTCTATTTGTCCATTAGTTTGAGGGTGAAACGCTGTACTGAAATTCAATTGAGTTCCTAACTCTCCAAACAGTGTTTTCCAAAAAACTGAGGTAAATTTTACACGCGGCCTGAAATGATTGTTTTAGGTAATCCATGCAATCTAAATATGTTCCGCATGAATATGTAGGCAATCTGCATAAATCTATAAGTCAATTGCACAGGTATAAAATGTTCCGATTTACTTAATTTGTCCACCACCACCATGATGGAATCATTATTTTTCCTTGTCTTGGGCAAACCCGTTATGAAGTCCATTGAGATGGTTTCCCACTTCCATTCTTGAATAGGTAGTGGTTGTAAAAACCCCGCAGGATGTTGATGCTTTGCCTTAATTTGTTGGCACTCCAAACAATGTGCCAAATAATCAACCACATCCTTTTTCATACCTGGCCAATAATACTCCTTCCAGAGTGTTGTTATCATTTTCTGATATCCTGGGTGTCCAACATAGTGACTTTCATGAAATTCTTCCAAAATCAAGTTTTTAATGATGTTTTGATTGGGCACATACAACCTCCCCTGGTAATACAACATTCCAGCAGTACCTAAAGCATAACCAAGTTGTTTTTCCTTGTTGGAGGGGTGTTGTACTTGCTATTTCATTTGCTGATACATCGTATCTTGCTCTGCTGCCCTTTTAACCATCTCTGCAAAGGGGCTTTTCCATTTGTTGGAAGAAATCTCGTATAAACATTGTAATTTCTGACTTAAAGCATCTTCCACCTGGTTCTCTTTCCCTTTCAAATGCTTGATCTCGAAATCAAAACCACCTAGAAAATCCACACACCATGCTTTCCTGGCATTTAAGGTGGGCTAGCTAAAATAATTGGTTAGACTATGGTGGTCTGTCAATAGTAAAACTTTCCTTCCTAAAAGATAATGTTGCCACATTTTCAAGGCATGAATGATGACTCCCATTTCTAGATCATAAGTAGAATATTTCTACTCATGTTCTTTCAGTTTCCTGGACTCATAAGCAATTACCTTCCCTTCTTGCATCAACACGGCTCCTACACCTTATTTTCTTGCGTCAGAGCACACCACATAATCTTTGCTAGGATCAGCTATGTTTAGAACGGGTACGATATTGACTAGATGCTTAAGCTACTCAAAACTTTTTTGGCATTCTGGGGTCCATCTAAAAGCTCTTCCTTTTCTGTAAGGAAGTGATAGGATATGTTGCTCTTGAGAATCCTTCTTTGTAATAACCGGCTAATCCCATGAAGGACCTGATGTCTACCACATCCTTTGGTATAGGCCATTCCATTATGGTCTTTATCTTTTCGAGCTCCACCGCGATCCCTTCTTTTGTGATTATATGCCCCAATTACTATATTTCTTCCTTAAAGAAGTCACACTCGCTGAACTTGGCATATAATTGGTGTGCTTGGAGGGTTTGTAGTTTTCATTTAACAGTTCCCATAATTGAATTTTTAACTTTGTCAACTCAGGAGTACTCATTTTGTAGGGTGCTCGGGATATCAGGGCTGCCCCTGGTACTAATTCAATAGTAAAGTCTATATCTCTCTTAGGTGGCAGTCCGGGAATCTCCTCCAAAAACACATCATCAAATTCTTGTATCACAGGGATGTTGTCCAATGTGGCTATTTTATCTTTCGAGTTAGAATAGCCCAATTGGATGGCATAAATATAACACCATTTCCTAATGTATTTTGCTAACTGAGAGGCAGTTATTGGCCGAATCTGCACTGGTCACTTAATTCCCTGCATCTCCTGCCTTACTCCAAGTTCATCCTTGTAATAGATAGTCTTTGTTTTATAGTTGACGAGGGACCATTATTTTTCTAACCAGTCCATACCAATTAGGACAGCATATGAACCAAGGGGAAGCACATTTAAATCTACCTTCACTAGCTTTCCTGGTATCTTTAAGGGCCAGTTATTGACCTTAGCAAGTACTCGTCACCTTGCCCCTGTAGCCAACTATACTAACCATGGGTTCTTAAATTTAATAGGTTACAATTTACAATGCTCCACAATCTAAGGACTAATATAACTTAATGTGGCTCCAGGATCAATTAAAACAACTACAGTAAGGTGTAAAATTTTACCTTTGAATTCCACCATGGTTGGCTGGTACTCCACCTAATGATCTTCTAGGGCAGCATTAATCCTTGGTAGACTACGTCCTACGTCACCGACTATTGATGCTTCATGGATCTGGGAAACCTGTTTGGTTCCCTTCTGTTGAGGACAATTTTTAATGTAATGAGCTCCATCGCAGCCCCAACATTGCATGGGAGGCCTTGCTGTCCCTTCACTGTCTAATTTTCCAGGTGGTTCACTAATCCTCGACTCACTGGTTGGCTTTGTCTTGAGTGAGTTGTTTCTCTAAATTTCTATTGTTTTTCCCTTTGGCAAAGCCCTTGTTACCTCCACCTCAATTTCCTTTATTATTCCCAGCTAATTTGTTATTTCTCTTATCAGTCCATCTTTTACCCAAAACTTCTCGCTTCTGTTTACTTTGTTGGTAACAAATTTTGGCTTTACGTATTACTTCGTCCATTGTCTTTGGATTGTCAAACTCAATCCTCTCCCTCATATTCAAGGGAAAACTACTGACAAACCTCTATACTTTAGCCTTTTCCTCTCTAATATAAGGTACATAATGAAGTAATGATGTAAAATGAGTAATAAATTCGTCCATGGTTTTCTATCCCATACGTAAGTCAGGGAATTCCCTCGCTTTTTTGTCATAGAAGCATTCTATCAGGTACCTTTCCTTAAAATATTTTTGAAATTTTTCCCAGGTAATATTCTGCTCACTTACTCCTCTCACAATCTTGACTTCCTCCCACCATAGGGTGACTTTCCCTTGTAATAGGAAAATGGCTAACTGTGCCTTGAGGTTGTGATCGTATTCATATAGCTAGAAATATTTGTTCATATTAATTAACCATACCTCAGCTTCTTCCTCCTGTTCTCCGTCAAAGTGTTGCGGTTTGATCTTACAAAATTCCCCTTGCAACTCTATCTGTTGCCTTTTTGATGTCTGTTGTTTGGAAGCATTATCAGATCATTCTTCCCGTTCTTCATCCCTTCCTTCTGACTCCTTTGGTTCTATGTGGTGATTTTGTTCCTCCGACACCTTTTGTTGCTTAGCACTGGGATTCAACGGTTGTTGATTCTACTTGTCTGATAGGCTCTTTAAAATCCTTTCCTGCTCCATGGTTAACCTTGCATTATCCTCCCATAATCATGCCATTTCATTTTTCAACTCCTGTACCATCTCTAATATTGCAGGGTTTGTATTGCTAGTCTCCTCTCCAAGCTGTACCCATAATTCTAGGTTATTTCTAGGGCTTGTTGTAGGTCCCTGACCTGCTACAAACCTATGTGGTCAGCTGTATGCCCTTCTCATGTTGGCTTTCTTCTGTTTTTCTTAGTCTTACCGTAAGAATAGGAGCAGAGGAAGGGTTAGCACATTAACAAATTTTTTTTTTGAGTATAAATAGAAATGCAAAGAAAAATATATAATGAATCCTATTCAACTATTTTTTACCCAGAGGCCACAGTTTTGAAAACGTGGCTTTGGTACCACTTGTCATATAGGCAGATTTTTTTATTTTTATTTTACAGTTATAAATATAAGCATTTACATATCCCAAAGTTATTTAATTTTCATCGCTTGTAAACAAAATCATTCTACATTTTTCAATAAGATTTAACTCTGCATCCCATCTACGTACACATAATCCATATATTTATGAAGGTGGCAGACTCAGCATTTAATCAAGCCACAGTGCGAGTTCAATCTACACCGTCAGTTGGTATGGGGAAATGGGTTATGGAACTATGGCCGTCAACATATCCGCCTTGCTGTTGTTAAGTTTGGAATACTAATTTTAATACGTGCACTACCATTGTACATGGCATGTGTAGTTCTGAACAATTCTGCCATAGCCTCAGGATCCATTTTGGATCACCGGTGTTGGAGCTGGCTTGGTGATCTAATGGTTGTGGAGAGCTCGGTCCTTATACACACCACTTGGTCTTGATTCAAAAATTCATTCTTCCACCATTTCGCTTGATCCAACTCTTGGTTGCTACTCTCGTCCATGTCCTGTTTTGCTCCTCGACCAGGCTTCTGTGGTGATAATGGGAGGTGCTCAGCACGCCATACCTTTGTTTTCGTTTTCCAACTCCGTCACTCGTAAACCTTTCACTATATAGACTGGGTAATTCCAATTTTCCTTGCGCAACAATGGTTGAACCTACCTCGTGCATTTAGAGTTCTCCATTTTTTTCTTTTGTTTGTCCTTAGACTACTTGAATTTCTAACTTTATGTCCATGGTCTCTTGCAGGTTCCTCTCGGCTCTGTCTTCGAGCTTGACACCGAATGAACCACAGTTCTCCAGAGAAGGAATTAACTCCAAATTTCACTAGGTATGAGGGTTTCCACCTGGTTATGGTTTTTAAAATTATTGCTCTGTTAATATACTTGTGAGAGGGACCTAACTCCAAAGTTTGATACTGTTTTTGTAATGTATTGCTCATGTTTTTAGCTCGCCCGTCGAGACTCTGTTCTCATGTATCATGTATATATTTTTTGTAAAGAAATTTAGCTTTGAGGGTTTTACCTTTGAAGCTGAATGAGCCATGCTGGCCTATTTGAAAATATTTTTAACTGTCTTACAGCTTGTCCATTTCCTTAAGTTCATGTTTCATTATAAGTATTGAAAGTCATATGCTAATGACATCTAGTTTATGGGATGATTATGTATATCCTATACATTTGGAATGTCTTCCTCCTCGGTTATGACTATTGTAGGGCTTATACTATTTTCCAAATGAGAATATCATGTATTTGTGTTTATCTAATATAGCTCTTCAACTTATTTTACCACAGAGTTCCAGGGAGTGCCAATATATGTATAAATATGAGTTCCACGTTTATTGTTTTGATGGTTTCCTTAGTTTATTATTGCACATAATTACTTGCTCTGTTTCCCAAATAACGTTGTCTTTCGACTCACTCATTTGTTACAATCCTCTAGCTACGTAATTTAGCAGAGGGGTATTTATATTCTTTGCCATTTAATTTCGCCAATAAAATTTGGCAGTAAAGCCACGATTATTTATTTTTTGTAATACAATGGAACAATATAGCGACTAGACATTTACTTAAAATTGGCAGTAAAGCCAGGGTTATTTCTTGTTGTAGTACGATGGAAAAATATAGCCACTAGACATACTTATCTTATAGTTAACTGATTAGATAGCGGATTACCTCAATTGAGGATTTGAGTACAGACACGATAAGTTGAGGGTTCTGGGGCTACCCAAAAGAATTTAGGAAACCCATCCACTCGGAGGGTTGGGTCGACCCTCAACACAGGTCTCTCTTCTGTCATTTAAATGTAATTCAACTCCTGCTATAGCAAGCGTTTAAAACTAGACCGATACCCTACACCTAGGGTTCTGGGCACAAGAGTTTGTAAATTCCTCCCCACAGAAGGCAATTTTAATTAGCAACTATAGAGTTATATAGTGCTATTCTTTCTGGGCTTTTGCCTATTCACTAATACATAATTTTCCCTTACCTCTACAGTGCTCTGCTCTACATTCCAATAGGATAATAGATGGTTTTTTTTTTATGTATAAATTTTGTTTCCCTTGACTGTACAATTTTTCTATTAAGATGACCCTTACAATATTCTTTTGTTTTTGTTCCTCGGTTATTAACATGGGTTTCTAGTAAGAGTCTCTTTCACCAATGACTCAATTTTTGATAATATATCACAACAATGCAACCATTTAATATAGCTTACTTCCTTAATGTTTTTAAATGCTTCTAAATAGTTCAGGCACTTACTTGTGCCACTGTAACTTGCAAAACACTTGAGAAGCCAAGATTACCTTTGTTCATCTGCTCCCAATCTACCACCCATCCATGAGATTCGTCTTTAGGGACTAGAATATCCCCCCTAGCTCTCTTGCAGGACCACTATCTGTAGTAAGACATTCGCACTTAGTGCTTGGCTATCTGGTCATCACTAGACTTAGCCATTTTCCTCTTTTTTTTTTTTTCTTTTTTTTTTTTCTACCTATCCCGCAATAACAAAAACCTTTCCCCCCTTTCCCTATTTTGCTTTAGAAGCCCTTCCAATTAGGGAAAATAGTTAGGGTTGGAATCACAACAACTGTCTTGCCTCCAACTTCCTCCTTGAGAAGTTGCTAGCTCTTAAAGAAACATTGCTTATTTTTTTTTAAAGAAAACATTATTAAATTCAAACAGATAATAATATCAATTTAGTTTGTCATTTATCACAGTAAAGTCAAATATTTACATTTATCCGAGGGTATTACACATAATAATAAATAAACATTAATATTTATATATATTCAATTACATAGAGTGTAAATACAAACTTAATGTTTATTATCATTTCTTACTGATATCAAGAGTAGACAACGTATATTAATAATTGGTATGCATTTATCTCTTAAAACACACACACACACACACACAAGTTAAATTTAATTTAACATATTAATTTATGATATTTGGTTAAATTTGATTTAATATACTAATTATAGAAGAATTAGTTTAACTATCTTATGTTTTTTTTTGTTTTTTTAGAATCTAAAAATATTATATTTGAATAAGGAATTAAAATTCAAGTGCAATTTTTTTATGAACCCATATTATTTAAATATTCTTGTATAGTTATATACTTTATTAATTTTCTATTTTAAATTAAAAAAATCCGGAATTAAAGTTAATGTTAAAAAACTCTTGAAATATTCAAGTTTTATAAAAAGTACATAATTACCATATAAAAAACAAAAAAAAATAACACAATTACAATTTCTAAATTAATTACTAAAAGAATAAAAATCAAATAAAATAAAATAGATAAATATACTCAGTGTTAAAAAAAACTCTTGAAATATTGAAGTTTAATAAAATTAATAATTACCATATACAATTACAAAAGAAAAATTATACAATTACAACTATAAAAATATACTAAAATATAAAAATTAAATAAATAAATAGATAAATAAATTCAATGTTAAAAAACTCTTGAAATTTTCAAATTTTATATAAAATTACATAATTACCATATACAATTACAAAAGAAAAAATTACACAATGCAATTTCTAAATAATTACTTAAAAAAAAAACCTTAAATAAATTTAATGTTTAAAAACTCTTGAAATATTCAAGTTTTATATAATTACATAATTATTATATAAAATTACAAAAGAAAAAATTACACAATTACAATTTGTAAAATAATTACCAAAAAAATAAAATAAAATAAAATCTAAATCGTACTTATAATGATTAAACTCACACTTAAAAAATAAAAGAAAACCACAATTAACTTTCCAACTAATTAACTTCTCCATCATTGGATTTTTTCTAAAAGGGACCAATGAAATATCATATCAAATGAAAGATAACAACAATTAACTTTGGAGTTAATCCACATTGCGACCACCTTAGTTTTTCTAAGAGGACAAATGAAATAATGGAAAAGAAAAGTATAAATGTGACATTCCACTTTTTCATTTTTATTTTATGTCCAAACATGTCTTCCTCTATAGGCATTTAAATCACTCGTGAAAAAGAAATGCACAATTTTAGTTTATATTATAGATTTGTTTTGAATTAAAAATAAAAAGTTTATTTTTAATTGATAAAATTTATTTATAATTTAATTAGTTAAAATTAATATCAACTTTGTCGTTTTTGAAATTTAATCCATCATTCTTGTATTAGCTTGGTAAAACCTAAGAAATTGCTTGAAATCAATTTGATGAAGAGGAAGCATAATGTTCTTCCATTACTTGTGTGTCTCTATATATACAAAAGTCAAAAAATCGGGGGCCACTAAAAGCTCTCCATTATTTTTCTTCCCATGTTTATAAATTAATACAACATCTTATGTTAAGTTTATAAATCATTAAGTTTATAAGTTAAACAAAAATTGTATGCATGAGTTGTTTAGTTAAGCAAGAAATGTGATGATTTCTATAGTTGTCGGAGTTGCACTTGGTGCAAGTCCTTGGATAGCCCGCTTTTCTTGGCATAGCCATTGCATATCATGATAATGTCATTGGATACTTGTCTTTGGGTGGCTCTTTATCTTTTTTTATTGTTCTAAACCTATTTCAGGGGGAATTTACCAATTCTATGGTGATGATTTGATGCTTTAAGGTTTTGTAATCAATGATCTAGATTTGTTTTCAAATATCAGTATAACATTGTTCACAACAATTAATGTTTGTTAATATGAATGGTTTAATTAAATCACCATTTATATCATAAAAATCACCTTAATTATAAAATCCAGAACCATATCCAGTGCTGCCATTACACATCTTTTACATAACCTTAGAAAAGTGAGAGCCATAACAAATGGTATCAATGAGGCCACCATTGACACTGTGAAGAGTTGCCGTAGGTTATGAGTGGTAGTGGTAAACGAAGGCACCAACATTGAAACAAATATATCCTCCTTTTGTTGATGGATCCAATTGTGGAAGAGAATGCCCATGGCAAACTGCAAGAAAATCATTAAGGGCCAAAGTGCATCTTCCATGTGCTCATTGTATAAGTTAGCTGCCAGATAGGAACACTGGCATGCTCTCTCACCATAGATGATGAGAACATGATCAATTGGATCAGTGACTCCGTTCTCTTGTGGGGGGAGAACACAGGAGGTAGAAATCGGATAATTGAATGATTGTGACACATCGACGACACCCGACAGAATACGATCACTAGCCTTTGTTGAGATTTCGATGATCACGTTGCGTGTAGGGAAGAGCATGTGCATGGACATGGCCAAGATGCTGGAGTTTCCACCTCCGCCGTGAGGGTTTATCTCTGTTGGCACTAAAATGAATAAGAAAAGGAGCAACAATGCCCACACCATCACCCAAACTTTCTTTCTTTCTTGAATCTAGTGATCAAAATCTTAATTTCTGTCACAATCATTGTTGCAATGTTTGTATGTACATTTGTCATAATATCATACCAAGAGGAGTTCATTTTTCTCTTTATTTTGAAAATATTAATTGAACAGAGTTGTGAGAATTTTAGAACCTGTGTGAGAATTGTGGCTAATTCTCACCATGCCTTGCACCAAATTTGGCCATATTTACCGATCTTTTGTGTTGTGGATTATTATCCTACATGTATTATACATTCGATATCAGTTTGACTGCTAATTACTTTGTTGGTTGACCTAAAATCAAATAATAATTTGTAAAGTTAACATCATGAAAATATATCTATTTATTTTTAAATATTTTATTATATTTAACTGGTTATGATCTTATTTTTTACTGATTAATTTGTATTAAGGCAATGTATTGTTTTAATTAATATTGTCATACAAGTATTGAGGTTCTACTGTCATTCATTATTACTATAAATTGCTGGCAAATAATTAAGCGCCACATTGACATGCTTATTGATTTTGTCTTTTCACATCCTTTAAACATTTTATGGAATTATATTATTTTATTTCATTCCAACATTTAACCCATATTAAAATATGCTTTATAAAGTTTAACCTATATTAAAATATGATTTACCTTTCCTCACATATGTGCCATCGATTTCATATCATGGACATTTCCATTATTCTTGTAAGAAAAATAAAGCATCGTGCATCCATTGGGTTGATTTCATGTGTGAGTGAAGGATATGGCCTATTTAGTTTATTAAAGTACCATATAATTTCCTCCATATATGTGCCATCCTCCAAGCATGTGCATAAAATATAATAAATAATATTAATTCATATTTTCATATATGTGCAATGAAGATTTGTTCTAAAGTGTCCAAGGTGGTGGCTTCATTAAAATAATAATATGTACGAATCAACATGTGTGGCAAAGAGTATACCAGATATAAAAAATGTTTAGTACACCCCACCATAAACCAAATACATAACAAAAGGAACTCATGAGATGTATGAGTGTTGGGCTAGGTTAACCATAAACACCATTTTATTCCATTGATGCCATACCATAACACTCAAAAATAACCCCACAACTATCAATCATGTCATCGAGTGGAACTGTAAACTCCTAACCCCAAAGTTCTATGAACCAAAGATAGGAAACCATGAAGAGGGAACCAAAATCGTAAGCACACCCAACTATCCAACGAATAAGAATTGAGACTACCCTAACCATACATTTCCATCAAATGATATGATACCATGAATAGAAGAGGCTTTATGAAGATGAAACTCCCAACTCAATCCAATGTTCCAAGAGTACTAATAGAAAAACTCCCTCAATGTGATGAGAATCACATGATTGAACCCCATACAATATATGTTGCAGAGATTATTTTAATATTTGATTTCATTTCATTTCATTACAACGTTTATTTGATTTATTAACTATTTAATATTTAAAAAAAATGTTTTCTTCCTTTTTTATTTAAACACAAAGTCGAATCTAGCAAAATAAACACCATCATTCTACATTTTTTAGAAACTTCTAGAAATCTGAGAGCGATAGCGAGTCCTGTAATTAAAATCACCATTCTTATATATCTTTTAGATATCCTTAGAAAGGCTAGAGCGAGTTTCGTCATTAAAATCAACATCATTATAAGTTTATCAAGTAAAGCCACAACCCAAACTAGTCTTGTCATTAAAATCACCATCCTTTTAAGTCTTTTAGACACCTTTAAAAAATATGGCCATAGCCAAACTTTTCCTTAAAATCACCATCGTTGTCCATCTTTTAGATACAGTTGTAAAAGCCAAGACTAGACCCAGAGCTAGCATGGTCATTAAAAACATCATCATTATAAGTCCATATAAAAAATCCAGAGCTTTGTTGGCCTTTAAAATCACCGTCATTCTAAGTCTATATAGAAATTCCAGACCTAAATCCAAAGTTCGTCTTGTCTTTAAAATCACCATCATCAGAAGTCTATATAAAAAACGCAAATCTCCTCTTGTGTTTAAAATCACCATCATTTCAAATTTGTGGATACCACTTGAAAAGCCACAACCATACTGAGGGTTGTTAGTAACATCATAATTATAAGCCTTTTAGAAACTCTTAGAATTTCTAGAGCTAAAGACAAGTCTGTCATTATTAGAATCAAGGTGATTGTAAGTCTTTTAGCCGGTACCCTTAAAAAGACCAGAACCACAAGTAGAACTAGTGCGGTCATTAAAATCACTATCACTAAACGTCTTTTACATAGTTTTAAAAAAACCAAAGCAAGAATGAGAGCCAAAGCAATCACCATTTTTGTCATAAAAATCACCTTCATTATAAAATCCACAACCATATCCAGTGCTACCAATATTTCATGTCTTTTACATACCCTTCTTAGAAGAGTGAGAGCAATAACAAGTGTTATCATTGAATCCACCATCTGCAGTTGTTGGCATTATGATGTATGTGTTGTACTTGATGGAAACCCACTTGTAGTAGAACAACTCACTTGTATATGGTAACTAGATGAATCTACATAAGAGATATTAGATGTGACAGAATGCAATGCAGGGCAGCTTCAAGGAATTAGAGTATAATAGGAAAACAACAATGAATTATAGATTAGTCTTCACAAAATGAAGAAAGAGAGGTATACACAGGTTCACCATTGACCAAGCGTGTATACACGCGAGTTAATAGAACAAAAGGAGTGTATAACGTACACACGCACTTTCACAGAAAGAAAATCGCGTATACCTTCGAAAACTAAGTTTTGGTCTGAAGTATTTGGGCCATGATATTTTGATCCATGGTATTGGTCCATGGTATTTTGTCCAAGGTATTGGTCCTAAGCGGTTTTATTCCATGACATTAAGAAAGGCCTAAAACTATAAAAGGAGGAGAAGATCATTAGGCCAAGACACACAAGCATTGAATATCTGATGAAGTGTGAGATCTAGTATGCAGGTTATTGGGTTATGGTGCATTACCTGATCTGAACCAAGGAGGAACCTTAGTTGTTGATGGAGGATAAGATCTAATGATGGATTGGGATCTTAAGGCATGAAATGAACTATCATTATGTGTTTTTGGTCATGAATATTCTAAATCTAAATATTGATGCATATATTATTCTGTAAATGATATGATCTGGGTATAACTGAAGTTTGGTACAGCTACAGAATTATGAACTAATATTTGTAGATGTATACGTTGGTTGGCTTTGAGGAAAGTGCGTATACACACAAGTTCGACACATGAAAGTAATCTATACGTTATCAAATATGTTTTAGTTGTTGTTGTTTGCTGTTGCAGAGTTCTGGGTTCTGGTTACTGTATTCTGGTTACAGTTTTCTGAATGACTAGATTGATAGTTTGTCAAAGTGATTGATTGATTCAATTGTGGTTGGTTCAAAAGGTGATAGGTTGATGCAGATATATTTTGATGATTTCATTACACTTATGATGTTGTTGATGGATCCAATTTGAAAATTTATGAAACATGGTCCTTGGAAGAAAAATAGAAGGTTGTAGCCTTCTGTAGGTTGGCGCCTACGTACTACGCAAATATAACAGCTATTACAAGAGCTAGGGGGTTGTAGCTCCCTTCCATTAGAAGCTGGAGAATGAGAGAAGGTTGTAGCCTTCTACAAGTAGAAGCCTACGTATTCGTATAAGACTACACCAATACAAAATTGTAAACAGAATTTTCTTATTATTAAAAGAAGACAGAGACGACAACGGCAGGTGGTTTTCACCCACATTGGGTTTCCACCTTATATCTTGGTGTTCATGTGTATTTCTTATGTGTGATTCTTTAATCTTCTTTTACTGCACTGTCTAATGAATTCCTGTTATACTGATTAAATTTCAATACATGATAATTTGGGTAAATCAAAAGATCTTTGCATATACGTTGGTTGCATTAAGTACAATTGTGTATACATGCTAGTTCACTGAGCTGAAGTAGCATATACAAATAAATTTTGAAAATTATATTATTGATTTGATAATATTGATTCATCCCCCCTCTCAGTATTATTTCCAACAATTGGTATAAAAGCAGGTCCTTCAGAAGAAGCTTGATCGCTTAAAGGAAGATCCATCATCATGAGTAATCAAGAAAGCGGGGCGTCCATCAGATAGCCAATCTTTGATGGGAGAAACTTTGTTTATTGGAAGGTAAGAACCACATCCTATCTTCAATCACTTGGAACAAATGTCTAGGAAATCGTGGAAGGAGGATATACATTTCCATCAATAATTCCTACAGATACAGCAAGTAAAAAGCAATATGAAACCAATGCCTGGGTTGTCAATACATTATTAGGAAGTTTTTCACAATCAGAGTTTGTCAAAGTTATGCAGCTCAAATCCACCAAAGAAATATGGGATAAAATAGTTATAAGCTATGAAGGAGACTCTCAGGTAAAACATGCTAAACTGCAAACTCTCACAATTCAATATGAAACTCTCAAGATGCATAATGATGAAAGTATAACTAGTTACTTCTTATGTATAGATGAGATTGTTAATTTCAGTAAGAATCTAGGTGAAGAGATAAAGGAAGTTACCTTAGTTGAAAAAGTTTTAAGATCCTTTTCTACTAAGTTTGAATCAAAAGTATCTGCCATAGAAGAAAAGCAAGATCTATAGACTATTACTATGACTCAGCTTCACGGAATCTAAACTACCTTTGAGATGAGAAAAGGAGGTCCATTAGAAATGAGAAAAGTTGTATTTAAAGCTTCAGCAAAAGGAAAATAAGAACTCAATGAATCAGGACATCTTTCATAAGAAGAAGAGAAAGTAAACTTTGTCAAAAAGCTTCAACAGGGTTCTGGAAGATTCATAGGTAAACTACCTTTGAAATGTTTTTCCTGTGGTAGAGTCGGCAATTATGCTTCCAAATGTCCCCATAAAGATAAATATGAAAAAGGGAAGGAATATGAAAAATGGAATAAAAAACAAAGTGTAAGTAAAAAGAGTTGCTATACTCATGAAGATAGCGATGGTTTATCAAATAGTGATGAAGATGAAAATAGTAATGACTATAGACTTCTGATGGCTTATGAAGATGATGATTTTTTGGATACCTTAGATGAAGATGACCTTTATGAAGAAATCTCTAAACTCAAAATCTATTTAGAAGAAAAGAATATGATTATAGATACCTTGACATACCAACTTGCTGAAAGAGAATAACACTATGAAAAACTAAAATGTGAAATTGTGGGTCTAAGAAAGTATATTGAGAAAACAAAAGCTCTCAATCTTAGATTTTCTAAAGTATCAAAAACCTTAAATGAAATTATCAAAGTGCAACGTTCTCTGAGAAAGACGGGTCTTGGATATACTGAAGAAGCATCTCAAACACAGAAGCCGTCAACCTCCACTAAAAGCTATCTTGATGCAGCAAAGAGCAGTGAACAATTTGACAATCTTCAACAAAGGTAGAAAGTAGATCACCAGGTAAATTAAGTTCAATTTACTTCAAGGATGAAAAAAAGCCACAACCAACCTCAGGTAAAGCGTACTCAATTTGCTTCAAAGATGAATATCAATAGATACTACAATCACCAAGTCAATAGATTCGATAATCGCAAGAACTTCTTTAATGGTCAATGTTTCTCATGTCATAATTTTGGACACAAAGCTGCTCAATGTGTTTCTTACATAACCATCATGACTAGAGAAGCATGAAATCAAAGGAATGTGACAGGGATCAAGAAAATTTCATATAATAACTTTTCTCTTCTTGAAAATGAAATAGAATGCTCAATATGTAACAACTTTGGCCATGAAGAATCTGAATGCAAGAGTAAATTTCGGCAAATATCTCAACAGGGGAAAACTCCATTAAATCCCAAAATATGGAGAAAGAAAGAACCACAAACATAAATATGTGGTATAGTCTTGTATGCAGAAGGACAATAAAACTAGTGGTACATTAATACTGGATGCTCAAAACACATGACAGGTGGAAAAGAAGAACTACAGTCATATAATGCCTAAAAAAGGAAAAGAGTGTCTCATTTGGAAATGACACCCCTGTTATCATAAAAGGTAAAGGCTTTGTTTTCTTGAAAGAAAAAGTTAAATTTGGGAATGTTATGTATGTTGATGGCTTAAATCATAACCTATTGAGTGTGAGTCAAATGTGTGATCAAGGAAATGAAGTAGTTTCTAATCAAATGGATGTGTTGTTCGTGAGCTTGATACGGGAGAAATCGTGATTAAAGGTACAAGAACTCCAAACAACCTATACATACTCAAGGGAGGACAACAACAATGCTATCTAAGAAAAAATGATGAAAACTGGCTATGTCACAGAAGATTGGGACATCTAAGCTTTTCTCAAATAAGAAAAGCATGCAAATTCCAGGCTATTCGTGATCTCCCAGATATGAACATTCCTGAAAATACTATATGCAAATCATGTCAATTTGGTAAGTAAACTAGATCTCAATTCATCGAAAAGGAAGGGTCAGCTAGTAAGCTTCTTGAACTTTTCATACTGATTTATGTGGACCATCAAGGAAAAAGTCACCTCATGGAGAAGAATACTTTATATTTTTCATTGATGATTTTTCAAGAATGTGTTGGATAGGCCTTCTAAAGCATAAACATGAAGCATTTGAAAAGTTCAAAGCCTTCAAAGCTTTGGTTGAAAATGGACAGATCACAAAATAAAATGCCTCAGATCTGACCAAGGAGGGGAATTTACCTCAAATGAATTCTTTGACTTTTGTGAACAACATGGAATAAAAAGGCAGTTCTCCACCACAAGGACTCCTCAGAAAAATGGAGTGGTAGAAAGGATGAACAAAACTATTCAACAAATGGCTCATGCTATGCTAGATGAATCTGGAACTCCTGCAACCTTCTGGGGTGAAGCTGCATTCGCCGCTGTCACTATTCTCAACCAAGAAAATGTTCGGGTAAACAACACTAAAACTCCACATGAACTTTGGTATGGTAAGACTCCTACTGTAAAATACTTCAAAGTTTTTGGAAGAAAATGTTACATCAAAAGGACTAATAAAAAACTCGGTAAGTTTGAACCTAGAGCAGATGAAGGTATTCTTCTTGGCTACTCTTCCTGAAGTAAAGGATATAAATACTATAATAAAAGACTTAGGAAATTTTTTGAAAGTATTGATGTTGTAGTTGATGAAGCATGCAAAAATCCAAAATAGATAAAAACTAAAGATTATGACAATGTAGTAGATGAGGATCATTTTCCCACATCAAATCACACTGATTCTGAAGAAGAAACTAATGAAGCACCAAAAGAAGAGATAACTATAGAAGAAAAGACTCCATCCAGGTATGTTTAGAAACATCATCTAGAAACTCAAATTTTAGGGGAAAAAGGGGTAGGTGTGCAAACAAGGAGAACAATTGCCGAAGCCTCAAGCTCTCTAGCATTGCTATCTTCCATTGAACCTCAAAATGTAAATGAGGCATGTGGAGATGAATTTTGGGTCAAGGCCATGAATGAAGAACTTGAGAAAATTGAAAAGAACAATACGTGGGAATTAATTCCTAGACCTCATGATAAGAATATCATAGGAACCAAATGGATATTCAAAAACAACCTAAACGAAAATGGAGAAGTTATTAGAAACAAGGCCAGACTTGTTTGCAAAGGATATGCTCAACAAGAAGGTATAGATTTTGAAGAAACTTTGCACCTATTGCTAGACTTGAAGCCATAAGAATGTTTCTTGCTCTTTCTAGTTTTCAGAAATTCAAAGTATACGAAATGGATGTAAAATTTGCCTTTCTCAATGGAGACTTAGAAGAAGAAGTCTATATTGAACAAAAAGAAGGGTTCACTCTAGGAAATGATGCAAAACTTGTATGCAAACTCAGAAAGGCTCTATGTGGTCTAAAACAGGCTCTAAGGGCCTGGTATTACCATCTTGACAAATATCTCCAACAACAGGGTTTTTCAAAGGGGTCAGCAGATAACAATCTATATACAAAGATGGACATTGATAAATTGCTAATAATCTTTGTGTATGTTGATGATACCATTTTTGGTAGAAACGAAGAATCCATGAGTCAGAATTTTTCCTCAGTAATGCAGCAAGAATTTGAAATGTCCTTGCTTGGTGAGCTTACCTATTTTCTTGGTCTACAAGTTCAACAAAATAAAGATGGTATTTTTCTCTCACAAACAAAATATCTCAAACAGATCCTAAAAAAGCACAACATGGAATATTCTAAACCAGTATGTATCCTAATGGTGATTGTGGAGCACTTGGAAGGTATGCGTTTGACAAGCAATTTAGTGGGTTTTCAATAATAATTGTAACCTTTTCTGCATTGTGAATTCAAATAAGATAAAGGATTTTAATAAAATGTGCAAGAATTGACAAAGGAAGCTCAACTATTAATAATTGTCGTTTTTATGCAGGAAAACGTGGAAGCAAGGAGTTCCCGTCCAAAAGCGAAAAGCAGAGGAAGAATAATTGTTGTCCCTCCAGAAGGGAACCAGATGCGAACAAGATCGAGCAAATCAGAACTGAATACTCCAGAGAAAGAATGCGGGATATCGAGTCGGCAAACGTGAGGAATAAAAGAGAAGGATTAACCGATTGGCGAATCTCTCAGGATCTTCGATCCTGAGGGATCTCTGTTGTACTCATCTTTGATTATCTATATACCTCCGTCATTACTTTTATATAAGGGAACAGCGTCATTGAGCGAGGATATATGGTTTTTTATAATTCTAAGTTCTAGAACAAACTTTGATCATTGAGTCTCACTGAGACCTGATTTTGTTATACTCTATTGATGCTATTAATATAAAAGACCTGGTGTTTATTTCATCTCTACGTATGGAGTAACCTAAGGCGGTGTACCATTGGCAGCTAAGGGCCTAGCTCTGAAGGACACTTGCTTTTGTATCATTATATGGTGATTTGCGTGTGGTTTGTTTATCTTTATTACTGAGTAATCTGATACATCTTTCATATGATATGATATGCTCTGTTATAATCAATATATGAATGATTTCTCCATATAATATCTCTGCACTGTATAATTGGATCTATTCAAGATTGAATTGCATCAGCTCTTTCTGTAACAGAGTGTCGATATGAATGTTGCTGGATCCATGTGAAATAATATTTGGGGGATTTGAAAGAATCGTTACTCTGTTTAGAAACATAGCCATATCATTCATTATTCTCAGATTGCTATATTAGTATAAAACATGTACATACGGTTGATGGTTGTCGTTCCATAATTCATCAAGGATTGTTGTCCCATTCTATTACTGTTGTTCGATTTTATTACTGTTGTTCCATTTTATTACTGTTGTTCCATTTTATTACTGTTGTTCCATTTTATTGATGTTCCATTTACTGCTGTTCCATTTCCATTTTGTTGTTCCATTTTACTTTCTGCCTTTTTATTTACCTTCCTTTGTTGTTTTGGCGTGAGAGAAGGTCTAAGGTTGTAGTGAGCCTCAGCAAGACATTGCCTAGCTCCCAGACCTATAAGTCCATGCTCTAAAATTCCTTTCTTCATCAGTTTCTAGAGGGATGGGTTATTGCTTCCATACCCTTGACTGATCAACTATTTTGGATTCATTTAGTTACAGCTTAGCATCTGTTTTCGTTTGTATCTTCTGAACACTATACTACTAAGCATTACTCAGACAAATAGCCTCGGATTGAGCTACTCTTTGCAATAACAAAACGTTCCTAGATTGACTTATTAATGTGGAATAATGAGAGGTGTGAGAGACCTTAGTTATAGCTCTACATTTTGGCGCCGTTGTCGGGGAAAGAGTATTGCCCTTTGCCTTTACAGAGTAGTGCGCAAATCTGCTAGGGGGGAGTTGGATCTTAAAAACGGAAGGTAAGAACCTACGTACGGAGCATGTAAAAGCCCTGCTCCACCATCCGCTCTCTTAGCAGAATTGCTGGTTGAATAAGATTTAGCAGTTTTTAGAGTGCATGACTAAGCAAAAAAAGTTAGAAAAGAATATCAAACCTCCAGCCAAACCTAAAAAAGCCAAAGGACCGGTGACCCTTGGCCGAACAACCTTCATAGACAAGATCTATAAGAAAACTGAATCTCAGCCATTGGTAGGCCTCAAAAAGATTAATTCTAAATAGCTTACTAGCTCCCTTCAGGCCATAACATCACCATCTAGAGCCTTTGCTGAGGTGCATAGTCAGACTGATGAACAGGACTTTCAAGAAATTGAAAATTCTATGTCAGAACGATTGCAGGAAGGGAATTTAAGAAACCTTTGTGAAGGAGAAGGGGAAACAAGGGAAATAGGAGAACCAAGGTCTCCTTCTAGGATAATCCAACTGTTAAATAGCCCAGATAAGGGGAGCGCGGTCAAAGTTAATATTGAAGGCACCCCATTCCCTCAGATAGAAATCCCAGATAAGGGGAGTTTCATTAAAACAGTTCCTGCCAAGGTCGTTCCTTTTCAACCTAGGAACACCCTCCTAGAAATCCCGGAAGTTTATTGGCACATATTTGATCCTATGGCGCAGAATCAGCCAAATACTCAAACTTCTACATTGCAATATCCTATAGTAGATTCTGCTGCAAATGCACCCATGAAAGTGATCCCTCTTCAACACATCCCGACGTTTCATGGACTTACATCAGAGGACCCCGATGCATTCTTATTTGAATTCGATGTGCTATGTAGAGGATACGATTATACCACTGACCCCCAGAAATTAAAATTGTTCCCCTCCACTTTGAAAGGAGCAGCTCTGAGATGGTTTATGGGTTTAGGTGGTGGGGTCATAAACAACTGGGAGCAAATGAAAGAATCTTTCCTCAAGAAATATCAGGATTACTGTAGGTCGAGAGTACTAAAAGATGAAATTTTCCAAATGACGGTCAGACCAAATGAAACTTTAGAGGAATATGTAGAACGTTTCCAGTATAATTTACAGAGATCCCCCTATGCATCGCTACCTCTACCTGATAATGTGTTGAAAACTACATTGATTAGAGGCATGAAAGAACAGTGGATTGAAACATTAAATATTATGGGAAAAGGGGATATTTACCAAGAGAATTTTGCTGGCATCATTAATTTATGCATCAGGAGTTCAAGAGGAAACACAAGGATAAAACCAACAGAATATGATCGGTTTGTTAGAGATAACAAAATATCAACAGAAGGAGTAACACGTGTAGAACTAGGGAATTTATTAGAAAATTTTAAAACTGATATTTTGGGGACATTAACTACACAGCTTGATATTGTGCAGGCTAAGCAAAAGCAGATGGAGGCAGAACAGAATCTGGCAATTTTCTGCCCCCGATGCAGAAGAAAACATGGCCACAAGGAATTTCCACTAGATAAAGTTCAAACATGTTCTATCTGTACGAAAGATCACCTTACTGAGAGCTGCCCCTCACTTCCTGGATTGAAGGCAGTATACAAGGAAGCGGAAGAAGAACCAGAGCTAGCATACTTTGTTAACCAGCGTCGTCAATGGCAACCTAGGCAATCTGGTATGTTTTCAGACCCAACTTCTTCTTTCCATCCTCCGTAGTATAACGCTCAGCAATATGGTATGTGGCAAAACTAATCTACACCCCCATTTCCAAACTGGTCATCACAGCCGTTTCCTTCCCCAAATCCATCGATGAATCACACAGGCCAATTCAGTTGGCCAAATTTTCCCTATACCCCACCGTATTGGCAGAATAACTCATATCCTCCACAATGGATTCCCCCTACTTCACAAGGTTCACCCTGGCAGACAAATTGGCCAAAATCGACATATGAGCCAATAGGAACTATTCCACTCCCTCAACTGACTCTGCCAGCCTTACAACAAAACCCCCAGTTTAATCTAAGACTGCAACTCCCAGACCAACCCCTCCATATAATAAACCGGTCCAATCCCTCCAAATCATAGAAACATTAGAAATCGGACCTAACCTAAGGGAGTGCAATGATCTTCAGTTAAGATCTGGACATATAATAGAAACAGAGGGAGATAAAATAGTTCACATTGAAGATCAGTTACCAGCAGAACAACCGCTACAACAAGAGGATGTAAATAAATGACAGACCCATCAACAAGCAGGTACATCCTCTCCTCCTTTCCCGGAACGATTAGTCATACCACGACCAGTACAACATCCAGACTTTGACATTCTGGGAGAGTTACAAAACCTGTACATAAAAATTCCATTCCTCCAAGCCATTCAAGACATTCCTATATACGCAAAAACTATAAAAGAACTGTGCATAAAAAAATCAAGGAGGAATACAACCACTAACCCTAGAGTCCAAGTAGTCGGTACTTTATCCGACTTGTTATCAGGAAAAGAGACACCTATCAAATACGAAGATCCCGGAAATCCAATTGTAAGTGTCAAAATCTATGGTCAAACCCTGACTAACACTTTAGTTGATCTAGGAGATGCAATCAATATTTTGACAACCTCTACCTGCCAAAAGCTTGGGATCACATCAGTAGAACCTACTTCTACTTTGCTAGAATTGGCAGATCGATCTATAGTTCGACCAGAAGGTACTCTATACGATGTCATGGTTTTTGCAGATTCGTGGGAATATCCAACCGATTTCTTGATAATTAATCCAAAAACCCGACTGGATGGACATCCGCTAATTCTAGGAAGACCTTGGCTTGCTACTGTTGATGCCTACATTGGTTGTCGACAGGGAAACATGACCATAACTAAAGGACCAGACGTTAAAAATCTAGTTCTATATTCTCCAGCACAGCCAAGCCTTCCAATGATCAAAACTAATCAGTATCTTGTGTCATACCTTACTAACAATATCAGATCCCCATTGACTGTACAAAAGGCTTTATATTTTAAGGACCAAATAGAAGATGATGCCATCAATAACTTCATCAGTCAAACTGAATCTAGATCTCACACACAGTGTTTCATGATAGAAGCAACGTTTGATAGTGAGCTAGAAGAAGACCCTTTGAAAGATGCACATGACTAAACAATACCAGTGACTGTCATTGCTAACAGTAAAATAGTAGAAATTGAACCTAGTATGACTCTGAATATCAACACCAACCTTACACCAGACCAAGAAACAAAGCTCGTTAATCTGTTACGAAAATATCAAGGAGCATTTGCGTGGGATTACCCTGATATGAAAGGGATTGATCCTCAATTATGCACCCACCACATCTATATAGAAAAAGACGCAAGACATGTTCGTCATCTGCAAAGAAGATGCAACCCCCATCTAAAAGAGGTAGTAAAAGCTGAACTTCAGAAACTTTTAGATGTTAATTTTATCTATCCCATCTCCGACAGTAAATGGGTCTCTCCCCTGGTGGTGGTACCCAAGAAAAATGGAAAATTGAGGATTTGCGTGGATTACAGGGAGTTAAATAAAGCCACACAGAAGGATCACTTCCCTCTCCCATTCATAGACCAAGTATTGGATACTCTGGCAGGAAAGAAATTCCTTTCTTTCCTGGACGGCTTTCAGCGGATATAACCAAATCCAAATTGCGCCCTGAAGACCAGGATAAAACTACCTTTACTTGCCCTTGGGGAACGTTTTCCTATCGAGTTCTACCCTTCGGCCTATGTAATTCCCCTGCTACATTCCAAAGAGTTGTCCTTAGCATCTTTGCAGATCTAATAAACGATGGACTTGAGGTGTACATGGATGACTTTACACCATATGGAGATGATTTTGACCCAGCTTTAGATACCTTGGAAAAAGTCTTACAACGTTGTATCGCTACCAGGATTTTTCTGAGCCACGAAAAATGTTACATGATGATGACAGAAGGGCTCATTCTGGGGCACTATATTTCAGCAGCTGGCATCCAGGTAGACCCGGCCAAAATCTAGATTCTTTTGCTTATCCCTACCCCCACTACTCAAACAGAGGTACGCAGTTTTCTTGGATTTTTTGGGTATTACAGACGATTTATAGAACATTACTCATGTATTGCTGCACCTCTATATGCTCTAACTGGCAATGTTGATTTCTTGTGGACAGAAAAATGCAGCCACGCTTTGAAGGAATTGAAGAAGCTTGTATCAACAGTCCCAGTCCTCCGAGGACCAAACTGGAATTTACCATTCCAAATCTCATCTAATGCCTCAGATACAGCAATTGGTGCAGTCCTGGGGCAAGAAGAGGATAAGATACCATATGCTATCTATTATATCAGCAAAAATTTATCCTCTACCGAACTCAATTATACTGTCACTGAAAAGGAATTCCTGGCTGTAATACATGCTGTTAACAAATTTAGACATTATATCACAGGCTATCCTGTTGTGTTATATACAGATCATTCTGCTATCAAATATTTGGCAAATAAACCTGTTACGAATGCTAGAATAACCAATGGTTGATCTTATTGCAGGAGTTCGATATCACAATCAAGGATCGACCTGGCAAGGAGAACCCTGTAGCCGATTTTCTCTCATGAATATCGAAATCAATTGAAACAGTAGCAGTAAAAGATCAATTTCCTGATGAACACCTGTTTGCTACTGCTATTCGAACTCCCTAGTATGCTGATGTCACCAATTACCTTGCAGTAGGTAAGCTACCAAAACACTTAACCCCTCAGGAATGTAAGCAGATTGTTCAGAAGAGCACTCGATTTTCGTGGATTGGAGGCCATTTGTTCCATAGAGGGGCAGATATGCAAATTAGGAGATGTATTCGAGAAGACGAAATCTTAAACATTTTAAAAGCTTGCCATGACGGACCATGCGGGGGACACTTTGCTGAAAAGAGAACAGCACATAAAGTATTGCAGACAGGATACTATTGGCCTACAATTTTCAAAGATGCGAAAAAATTTGCCCAAGCCTGTGACAGCTGCCAGCGAGTAGGACGACCTGGCCAAGCCGACGAAATGCCTCTGAGACCACAATTAGTCATTGAGCCATTTGAACGATGGGCTCTTGATTTTGTTGGGCCCATTAATCCATCCTCAAATCAGAGGACATACATTCTGGTGGCGACGAACTATGTTACTAAATGGGTCGAGGCCGAATCATTGCCTAAGGCTACAGAAGATTCTATAATACAATTCTTGTTCCATTTGTTTGTACGTTATGGACTTCCGAGAGAACTATTACAGATGGTGGACCACAATTTGTTGGAAATAAATTAGTTGCAACACTTAACAATTATCATGTCCACCATAAAATTACTACCCCATATCACCCGCAGGCAAATGGGCAAGTAGAAAGTAGCAATAAGGTAATAGAATCAATTTTAACAAAAACCATTGCATTGCATAGGCGTGATTGGGCCGCCCGATTACCTGAGGCACTGTGGGCTTATAGAACCACATGGAGAAGTACCACAGGCTATTCACCCTATCAATTAGTGTTTGGAAAACAACTTATCTTCCCCATAGAATTCGAAATCCAAACGCTACGAACTGCACAGGAAGTCGGCCTAGATCTGAGTGAGGCACAAATCAATCGATTACAGCAGATTAATGAATTGGACGAAATTAGGCTCTCTGCATTACAAAATACAGCACTGATTCAACAGCAACGAGCTAAATGGCATGATGCACTTATCAAGAACAAAGTCTTTCACGAAGGAGACTGGGCTCTGTTATATGACTCTCGGTTTCAGGACTTCCCGGAGAAACTTCAGACTCGATGGTTAGGACCATACGAAATCCAGAAAGTACATGATAATGGGACCCTTACTCTGATCACAATAGACGGTTCTGGATATGCATTCAAGGTAAATGGCCACCGAGTTTGTCTCTATCGAAAGCCACTCACTCGGGAATCCTTTTGTCAGCAGCTACGTCAAGACACTGATATGGAAATTTTAGGAGAGGAAGCGAAATCTTCCTCACCTATAATTTAGTAAGGAATTCATTTTTTCATAACTTGCACATAACATCTTGTATATATGTTTTCTTGATTTTTCTTTTTGCATTCTAAGTGTTTCTGCTGTTCCTTTTCAAAAGGAACAGCACTTGCGTGTTTCTGCTGTTCCTTTTCAAAAGGAACAACACTTGTGTGTTTTTGCTGTTCCTTTTCAAAAGGAACAGCACTTGTGTGTTTTTGCTGTTCCTTTTCAAAAGGAACAGCACTTGAGTGATTTTGCTGTTCCTTTTCAAAAAGGAACAGCACTTGTGTGCTTTTGCTATTCCTTTTCAAAAGGAACAACACTTGTGTGTTTTTGTTGTTCCTTTTCAAAAGGAACAACACTTGAGTGATTTTTTTGTTCCTTTTCAAAAAGGAATAGCATTTGTGTGTTTTTGTTGTTCCTTTTCAAAAGGAACAGCACTTGAGTGTGTCTGCTGTTCCTTTTCAAAAGGAACAGCATTTGAGTGTTTCTACTGTTCCTTTTTCAAAAGGAACAGCATTCGCGATTTTCTGTTGTTCCTTTCAAAAAAACGGCATCCCATGAATTTGTCTGCATGGATTCTTCTCTGAGGAACACCATCGGCAATTTTTTGCTCTTATTGAGGATGCTTTGCGGCCATGTTTTCCACAGTCTTTTAGATACAGCTATGGAGTTATGCGATGAACATAAATCATGATATACCGAAGTCAGCAGATCATAAATCTCCATCTCTATAAATCCTAGTATTGATAAGAGGACAAGAGGAGGGACACTAACTTTTCATCTTCGCTGTCATTGTCTTATTACCGGTGCTCCGGTTGGTGATCTTTATCATGACGATTTCCCTAAAAATCTTTTTTGATTATTACTTAGGACTAAGAACAGAGGATTTATATCTGTCTGTTGGGATGATAAGACTTCTTCCACCATTCCCCGCTCTTAAGGAGTGCGGAACCACCCTTATGTGTAAATAAATAAAAAAGGTGCTCTGCAAAAAGAAAAAGAAAATATGAAATTGTCAATGCAGGATAGGGGGTCTCATCGAAGCCAGCCTACCATGATCATAAGAGAAGTGAAGTGGCATTCCCATTACGCCACCACACAGGGATATGGTCCAAAAGGTATACTAAAATAAACAAACCTTGAACAGGGGGTCTCACACGAGCCGGCCCCCTGTCCACGTTTCGGCGCCTACCTTGTTGAAGGAATTTGGCTTATCTGGTTACCAAGCCAGCACAATGGCCTGCATTTTGACAAAGCACTCTTCAGAATACACACAAAGGATCATGGTTCCAGAGGGTGAAATAAACAACTCTGCCAAGGTTATGAACACCTGTTGGCAGCAAAGCTCTGTTAATGGCATTGAAGTCGTAATGGTTACACCAACAGGTATGATATCAATACTCTTTCGTCTCTTATATCCTTTGAATAGATCATATTTCATGCCGCGATGTATATATCGCATGAATATTCATTACCACCAATCATGGCAACGGAACTGACAATGACCACTGGAGATTTCGTACGCTTGACAGACGTCCCATCCCCCGGCCTCTCATTATATCATGCAGGCTCTTATGTAAAACGTGATCTACCTTTTTGCCTCGATTTCGGTATTTCGTTGATTTTCTAAAACATGGCATAATTTCATATGCTGTTTCTTTATTACTTGACTTCCGAATGGCTGCTGCTCCTCTATTTGGCGGCTGGGGACAGCCTATCAAATCGCGGGGGGGAGGTAAACTCATTACTCCATGGATTACGTGGCTGCACACCATTTGGGCAAGATAATGTACGAAGGTATGGCATGGTTTAATGGTATGATAATTCTATTTTACAGAAATTGCCATCCACGATCCTTTTTTTGTTGCATGCTCGGTGTTCTTTTCCAAAATTTGGTGACGATCACCCTCTCTACATCTCATATAGCACAAGCAGCTGCTGTTCCATTAAAAATTCTGAGTGGAATCATGGGGGGAAAGACGGTCCGAAGCGAACCTCAGGAGTTGACAATCTCCGCTGCTGCCCGCGAGATCCTGGAAAACGCAGGGTGGCTGAATTATTTCAGTCGCCTACAAGAATCAAATGAAGCAGTGGCGTTGGAATTCCTACAAAATTTGCAGGAAAACTACTCCATAGTAAGAGAAAAACAGATAGCGGTCACGGATGATATCATCGCAGAAGTCTCGGGACTACCAGCTGCCGGATCCGTATGGACGCTGAAGAAAGAAAGATTACAAAAGGGTATGGAGATTTTCCAGGATGAAGGCCAAAGCTTGACAGTCAAAGGGAAGGGAGTTCTGCCGACAACGCTAGGGGAACCCTGGACCGAGTTAGCAAAGATAGTGCAGAGCTACATCACTTGTGAAGGGAGGAAAGACGTGGTAAGACCTCGTCACCTGAAACTTTTAGCTGTTTTGAAAGGAAAATGTTCTGTAAATCTCCCTGCACTTTTAAATTCATTATTACATGATGCGGCCCGAAGCCTGAAAAAGGTACAGCACATAGAAGTAGTCGTTAGCCACCATCGACTGATTTGATTGATAGTGAGCCACAGTCTCACTCAACAACAAAGCACCTGGGAGGAACTTATTGCAATAGTCAAGGGGGGATTGGCTGCACCACCCCCAAAACCTAAACATTCCTCCAGCACGCTGGAACGATCAGAGAAACGCAAGGAATTGGCAGCAGAAAGACATGCTGCTCCAAAACGAAAACAATCCTCCAGCACGCCGGAACGACCAGAGGAACCCAGAGAATTGGTAGCAGAGAAGCACATCGCTGGTACACCCGAACAACCTGAGAGACCAAGGAAATTAGCCTGGCTGGCTCGGATACGAGGAAGGCTGGAAAAGATCCAGGGAACTACTACCCATCCAATCGAGATTGCGGACGAACCAGAAGGAGGACCCTCTGAAGAAAATGTGGAGCAATCAGGGACCGAGGCTGAGCAGCCTGGAGGAGGAATTGAGGAAGGAAACGAGCACTCTAAGACTGAAACAGCCACCGAGCAGGTCAATCAAGAAGAGGAAGTAGTACAGCCAAGGGGTAGCCCATTGCAGGACCCTGTGGGTGAGGAGGAATTGGCAGCAGTCCTGGCCAATATGGGGGAATATGGCCAGCCCTCCAGCACAGCAGGCATCCCTGACGGACCCGCAGAGGAAGACATACCTGATAAAGCGCATGCAGAAAAGACAGGAGAAGAAAACCTGCCCGTTTATGATGATGAAATGGGAGACACCAATCAGGAACAATCTGTCCCCAAGACACCGGAAGAAATTCCAGACGGAGAAGGAGCAGATTTAAGGGCCAGTCATAAACCCTCTGCTGAGGCAGTAGAAATTAAGAAATTAAGGAGGAAACAGCAGAGGTTGTTGGGCACTATAGCCAAGCTCCGACAGCAAATTCGAATTCTGAAAGACAACTTGAGGATACAAAGGACCACAAGGAAAAGAAAGAGGGCCACTGTAGTAAAATCCCAGAGGACAAGAAGACGACAGACCTATAGCCATTCTGTTGGTCAAAACACCATTAGGAGACCTACTGCCGAAGAAGAGACTGTTGTTCCAAATGACATTGAAGAATAGATTGCTGTTCCAAATGACATTGAAGAACATACTGTTGTTCCAAATATCGTTGAGGGACAGACTACTGTTCCATCTGACCCTGAAGAACGGATGGACATTCCAATTGAGGAAGAGGAACTGCAAGAAGCTCCAATGACAGGGGGACCACAGCAACCCTTTATTCGCGTTAAGAAAGAAAAAGAAAGCAAGGAGACCCAAACAGAAGCACCACCCTCAGGGGTAATTCGGGTTCTAAACTCTAAGCAGCATAACAAAAAGGTCCAGGTAAAATTCCCAGCCTCTATGGCTTTATGGAAAAAGGATCCAAAAACAAGGACTTTGCACAAAATGATGAAGCAAGCTCAGCAAGAAGCTGAACAGCTGAGAGAACAAACAGTCCCCCGGGAGAAATACGAAGAGCTACAACAGCAACTTCGGGATATTAGTCAGTCCGAGAGCCAGGCCTTCGAAGGATGGCAAAAGAGCAAGAAAAGGTTGCTAAGGTAACTCGTCGATTAGATAGTGTTATTAAGCAGATGGACACTGTGTGTTCCTTGTATAATGACGTTTTGACCTGTAGGGCCCCTGCTAAAAATTATGCTTTATTTTTGCTTGAACGATATTTGCGATTAAAAATAAAAGCCGTTAGGGAAGGTGCCCCTATCCACATCAATACTGTTAATGATTTTATAGACTGTTGCAAGCATTATGGAATTAAGGTTCAAAGATTATTGTGTGAATTTTACTTGGACAACCTCGTGCTAGACCAGGAAACTGATTTAAATCCTGGCCCTTTTGTTGGCAATATACAATTCCAAGCCTTCATCTCATTTGGGTTTAATCAGCTGAAATGGCTCAGAGCTTATAACACCTTTCAGAGATAGGAGAATAGCCTAGACTTATGGGTGCGAGCCGAACCTAGAGACCTAGTAATGCTATGGAGAGAGCATAGGAGCCTCATGAGGACCCTGGGTGTCATCGAGATATTAGGACCCATGCACGAAGACTTGATCCGAAATAGTCTGGAATATTTTCTGACTATTAAATACCTTGTCATCGATGCTGCAAAATTCCGATACCGGACCTCTAGCCCAAACATCCAGCTCAGGGAACCATTCAAATACGAGAATTTTGAGCTGGCTGCCAGCCGATTGAACCTTTATGGGGAACGTATTCTGCAAGCAGGGCCATCCTGGTTGGGGTATCGATTTCGTAGTCCAATTATTTGGCACCCTGCACTCGGATATTAGGCCTTGTATGAAATGCCTGCAGATCAAATAAATCAGTTCTTTGATAATCTAGTTGCTCATCACAGTTGTCGGCCTCCTCACGAGATCCCCTCGCCGACCTATTCTCTCACCGCCTTGCATGTTAACTATAATGTTTTCATGAGGGCATGAAACAGGGTAAGTAGTGGGGTGTGTGGAGCACTTGAAAGGTATGCTTTTGACAAACAATTTAGTGGCTTTTCAGTAATATTTGTAACCTTTTATGCATTGTGAATTCAAAAGAGATAAAGGATTTTAATAAAATGTGCAAGAATTAACATGGGAAGCTCAATCACTAATAATTGTTGTTTTTCTATACAGGGAGAAGTGGAAACAAGGAGTTGTTGTCCAAAAGCGAAAAAGAGAGGAAGAATAACTACTGTCCCTCCAGAAGGGAACCGGATGTGAACAAGATCGAGTAAATCAGAGCTGAATAACCCAGGAAAGGAAGGAGGGATACCGAGTCGGCGAACGCGAGAAAGAAAAGTAAAGGATTAACTGATTGGCGAATCCCTTAGGATCTTCGATCCTGAGGGATCGCTGTTTTACTTATCTTTGTTATCTAGATATCTCCGCCGTTACTCTTATATAAAGGAACAACGTCGTTGAGCAAGGGGACTACTGCTTTTGTAATTTTGTTTTCAGACAAAACTTTGATCATCGAGTCTCATTGAGACCTGGTTTATTATACATTTGTTGATGCATTAATATAAAAGACTTGGCGTTTATTTCATCTATGCATCTGGAGTAACCTAAGGCGGTGTACCATTGGCAGCTAAGGGCCCGGCTCCGAAGGACACTTGCTTTTGTATCATTATACTGTGATTTATGCGTGGTTTGCTTATCTTTATTACTCAGTAATCTGATACATCTTTCATATGCTATGCTATGCTCTATTATGATCAATACATTAATGATTTTTCCGTGTAATGACTCTGCACTGTATAATTAGATCTATTTAGAGTTGAATTGCGTCTTTAACCAGCTATTTCTGTGACAGAGCGTCGGTATGAATGTTACTGTCATTGATCCATGTGAAATAACAATTATTGGAACTTGAAAGTAATGTTACTTTGTTTAGAAACATAGTTATATTATCCTTCATTCTCAGATTACTATATTAATGTGAGGCGTGTATATATGGTTGATTATTGATGTTCCATAATTCATCAATGAGTGTTGTTCCATAAAGTATATTCTATCTAGTTTGCTTGAAGAGAAAATCAGAGTGTGAATTAGTTGGTTTTGACTCGCGAGATTTAGTTCTTTTGATTGTTGTTCCATTTACTGCTGTTCCATTTCCTTTTTGTTGTTCCATTTTACCTTCTGTCGTTCTATTTACTTGCCTTTGTTGTTTTGGTGTCAGAGAAGGTCTAAGGCTATAGTGAGCCTCAGCAGACGCTGCCTAGCGCCCAGACCTATGGTCCATGCTCTAATTTCCTTTCTATCAGTTTCTAGAGGGATGGGTTATCGCTTCCGTACCCTTGACTGATCAACTGTCTTTTGTGATTCTATCTTTTGGGATAATTTAGTTACAGTTTAGCATCTGTTTACTTTTGTATTTTCTGAATGCTATACTACTAAGCATTACTCGGACGAATAGCCTCTGATTGAGTTACTCTTTGCAATAACAAAACGTTCCCGAATTGATTTATTAATGTAGGATAATTAGAGGTGTGAGAGACCCTAGTTATAGCTCTACACTAGCATCCCCCAATACTGCTTCGGGTGAGACTGTAGCCTACGTTAAAGAGGTTGTTGCTGAAAGGGCCAGCTGTTAGGTTTTGTTGGTTGGCACGAATAACTCTGAATCTGGGTCAGGCCCCCTTAAGCCAACGTACTAATGCACAACAAATTTTCCACAGTGAGTACAACCTTGTTTCTTGTCAATTACTAACTTGGGATCAACCTGTGGTCTTTTGAATTGATGGTTTATTAGCTCAAAACTAGCATGAAGGTATTGTGCATAATATTAAGGTAGTATTCTAATTTAAATTACCCCCTGTCTTGTCCTATAGCGCAATGATGATTTGAACTGACGACTTAGAGCCACTTGATTTTGCATGAGCATAAAAGCATGGGAAGTCATTAAAATTTTGAGAGTATAATATCTCTTAGGTAATAGGGGGGGGGGTGTCAATTAATATTATAAGTGGGAAATGGTAGTGGTATCATGGGGAATGGATTGTAAAAATAGGGAAGCAAGGGTAGATAAGAATAGGGAATAAAATGTAGGATATTTTTAAGGACCATATCCCTTGACCATAAGAGCTCTAACTGTAATAAACTCAATTGAATGATTTTGATAAGCAGATAACTAACACATAACCCTTCCTACTTGACGGTACAAATATGTTTTACCATGACTCCCATCAACTTGACACTCTTTCATGGTTTTGGTGAACCCTTGATGGCAGAAACTCAACAATGTCGTACAGTGACCTTTGAGACTATGAAAGAAGTAGTGGTCATAGGCTCAACTTATTCAAAAATTGAAAATTAAAGGATATGAAAAATACATTTGACGATGAAAACTAATGACCCTAATAACATTGCTTCCTCCTACCTCGACGTAGTTGTCCTCATTGATGCAACATGGGGTATCCTTGCCAAAGACAGCACATCCTTAAAATACGATGACTACACCCCAATAAATAACCCACACTCCAATCACACAATAGCACAACCTTCTTAGGTTGGAGAAAACTGACCCGCCTGAACCAACTCCATAGGATACCCTAGAAGGGAAAAGTTGGCCCAACTCCTAGCTTCCAATCAACATAATAAACAAAAATTGTCTCTATACAAAGCCAAAAAAACTAAAGAAACCACACCTCCCTTTCTAGCACCACAATGCATAACAATCAGAGGAATTGCAAACCGAAAAACTGTGTAAAGAATCTAACAAGCCATCACAAGGTACTTCACAACAATAAAACCCACAACACAACCCCTGGGCTCCTCCATCCTTTATAAATTTTATAGATCAACAACACACAGACATTTTCCAAACAAGAGAGGATATAAACTTGCCCACCACCAAAATTCAACATTATATAGCAGGGCAGTTCCTAGGGCCACCCCTAAGGAAGAGTGGCACTCTACCCTACCACCATGGCTACCAATTAATCCCAATAAATTAAAAGAACCACCATTCAAGCATTACAAGTAGCCAAAGAACATGGATTACCTAATAGTGCCTGTAAGCCCTTGCTCCACCACCTTGGTCGTCGATAGACCCCAATTTTTTGAGACTGACTTTTAGATTAATCATGCCAATTCCGAATGCATCTCCCCTCCAATGTTCTCACTAGTGTTAGCCTTACCTTCAATGAAATCCCAATCCAGATAAACAAAGGTCCTAAATGCCATATCACTGCCCGAGTACCGAAGGTTGACCCTATACCTCCAACAAGCACCATGTTCCCCTCGAAAGAGTTTTCCCACCAAAAAAATGAATTGACATGGCACTTGGGAGAGAGCCCTAAAATTCCCACAGAGACAATTCCTCCAACAAACCCTAGTCTCATCTCGCGGGTCTGAAAAACACAAACAACTGGCATTACCGACAACATTACAACCATTATACCCTCAAGAATGTGCAAGTCCCTAAACCCTCCATAATTAATGCATTGCATTATTAAGGTCGTCACATGGGAGGGCCATTAAAACCCCTCACTTGAGCTATAGTATCCTCATCCGTGACCATAGCGGGGAATTTAAATTATTAATTAAAATAAGACATCTATTAAATTAAAAATAATCAATGGAAATGAAACAGGATAACACATCATATTGTTATGTTTTAATTCTAATTAAAAGTAATTAAGAGATGATGTATATATAGAATTAAAAATTTAAAAATAAAATAAAGTTAGTTTGATTCGTTGTTCCATTAAAAAGTTAGTTTTATTTGTCATTTAATTTGATTAATAATATTAACGTGATGCATTTTGAATAACCAAAAGATAGTTTTTACAGAAAACCAAAAGACAAACTACCATTGATGCTCAAAAAACATCCAGAACAAAAAAAACTACCAACAATCATCAAACTACATTGCAAGATTCTACATCTGTGCATTTCTAGGGGCCATTGACAGACCATGCCCCTTGTGGACATGAAAATCAATATGAGCTAGCCTAGCTTCTATTTCATCTAAGCATTCATCGGACCTACATTCATTGTGGAAGACAGAAGCTAAATGGTCCAAGATTTCCCCTTCAAAAAAATACAGATCATTTTTATAAGAAATTAACTAATCCCTATCTTCATACCTTTGCTCCCGAAGGATGTCCAAGCTGGCTTGGATGCCACGCAGTTGCTCGGAAATGGATTGCATCAATAGGGGCTTCTTGTGACTCTTCTAGGAAACGAGTCTCACTCTTGGGTGACCTCCAACTCCATCATGCCACCCCCCTTTTCTCATTCCTCAGGTCTCGTTGCCTGGTCCCCAAGTTTCCCACAGTGGTCAACTCCACGTTGAGCGCTTCTCCTCTACCTTTGCATGGAAAGAATTCATTACCAACTCAGTACCACTACCCCTCTCCACCCTCGAACTAGCATAGAGCATGTAGACAAACCTCATTCCCCAATCTGAGGTTTCCTCCAGCCCCCCCACGTCTAGAGAACAATTGACTGGGAACACCAAGAGCACTGCTCACGTAGCTCCCCCTCTCCAATAGCATCAGACTCCCTCCCTCCACTGAACATCACCCTCACCACCACACCAACTATTGATCATTGAGAATAGACATTGCACTACAACTATGACCCAACAGTAAGAATTAGAATACCAGTGACAAGCACCACCCATAAATTGAACCAGAAAAACAATAAAAAAATGCCACCTAGAAAAATAGTAACACACCCCAAGACCCTTCCATATCAGACAAAACAACTTGAAAGAATTATTTAGTGACAACGGTCATTGGACCACAAATGTCATCTCTTTCTCCTGAATACTAGACTGCTCTCACTCAAACCCAGACCTTAACTTTCAAAACCAGTGTCCACTCACCATCGCAGCATAAAAACCCTAATTTGGCCAATGCGAGAGGCATGCACATGGAAACCACTTGTGCATGCTTAGCTTCCTCACCCCCTCTACAACTCACTCCCATAACCAACGTCCAAAAATAGGTAAAATGCCCCCAACATCGGTTAAAATTAAAGTTTGCCCTCTTATCGAGAGTTCAAACTCACCTTTGCCACTTGGGGAGGCCTTCCCACTTTCCTGGAACACACATCTGGTCTGTCATCAGTATGAACAGAGGGTTGAGTTGTACCTACTGCATACTTGGCTCCCTCATGATGTTCTTCAATGCGCACCCTGATCAGGGAATATACATATATATAATTGAAAAACAATTAAAAAATATCTTTTATTATCATAATAATAATATAACTTTAAAGTTATAGTTAAAGTAGACATCAAATTAGGGTATGAGACCTCGATAAGGGATACCATTTGCAAAACTATTTGATTACGAAATTTATGAACATCTCTTCTCATAGTGAGACACTATCGAATGGTTAAACCTTCCCTATATTATTCCATTGATTCACCATAGCTTAATACACATGCATACAAATATATATATTTCCTAGTTTTAATAAGTTATTTATTTGGACTTATTGATTGTTTTATGTGAGAGTGAGGCTAAATATATATATTCACCATAGCTTAATACACATACATACAAATATATATATATATATATATATATATTTCCAAGTTTTAATAATTTATTTATTTGGACTTATTGATTATTTTATGTGAGAGTGAGGCTCAATAAGTCCAAATAAATAAATTATTAAAACTTGGAATAATTTTGTCTCTTCTAGAATAAGACTTTTCCTCAAACTTCGGAGTTTGTTTAGGTCTAGCTAGTTGAGAGATTCTCTCCAAGTAGTTAGGCTCCTAAATTGGTGTGTGGTTGAGATATTCCCTCAACCAAAGTGATTGTGCGTCCAAGATAGATGAACTATCTTGAGACATAATATTGATGTATTTAAATGTATCATTATCATTCTTTGTTAATACAATACATTGAGGCTACAAACCTTTTCTGCCATGTCTCAGTTTCTCATAATTTCATCTTTTAGTTTTTATTAATTTCCTTTATTTGGTATCAAAGTCGTAGAACTATATGTTGAGTGAATTGTGATTAATTCCCAAGTTGTGAAGCATAAGGATAGTGTTGGAACTACATGTATAGATCCACCACCATGCATAGGTTTTCTTCTAAGCTAGCACCATGGTTAGTGCCTTCATCTGGAATCTATGTTAGCAATGGGGTCCAGATCGTAGTTGTGCATTATGGGATTTTTGAGGTCTAAAATGGGCCTCCTAAGGAAATTATAAAATAATAGACGAAATAATAGAATAATATTTGATTACATCATCAAATTTTAGAGGGAAAAAAACAAAAAAACTATTTTTTCAACTCGTATTTTCAACTTATCTCCCTATGGGTTTACTCAAATTTTGAGTAGAAACACTTGTTGGATGAAAATTTTTATTCCTCATCTAAGGAGTACCCATGTTGGATACTATCGATGGACCCTACTACATGAAAAATGAGAAATACATTAAAAACATGATTGCAATTACATGTTTTCATGTATTTCTCATTTTTCGTGTAGCAGGGTCCATCGAAAGCATGAAACATGGGTACTCCTTGGATGAGGAATCAAATTTTGCATCCAACAAGACTCCCACTCGAAATTTGGGTACAACCTTAAGGAGATAAGTTAAAAATACGATTTGAAAACGTAGTTTTATTATTTTATTATTTTTTAATATTTTTACTTTTTTACTCCAAAAATGGTGAATCATTCCCTATGGTTGATATCATCATCTTGAATCCTGTTGGTTCTTATAAATTTTATTTTTGTTGTACATTTTTCTTAGAAAGCCCATTATAGACCTCAAAAGTCCCCCTAATAGGAACTGGGTGGAGGGTATGGTTAAACAATCTCTGCACTCATGTGTTGACATGTATTGAGGATCTAATCCATTCATGTGACTTGGAGGATCCATTATGTTGACATAAAGGTGATAGAACAGAGAAGTTAGCTGCATTAAAAGAGGGTCTAGTGGTGAAGGTATTGTGAAGTTCGAGCCAAGAAAATTTCTTTGCCTTTATTTGACTGTGCATTGAGAAATTCGTGGACTTCTCAAGGAAATTATAGTGTGTGTGAGATCTGTGGTTGAGATATGGAGTGTGGAGACTGTGTGATCGAGACATCAGTGTCAAGGTCATGTTGCACCAATTAGTGTGAAAGTTCTGTTGCAAAAGATTAGTGTGAAACCCTAGCGGCGTGGTGTGTGAGAGAGATAGATTCTATATATTCATTCATTCATATTCATTCTAATTCATTGGCTACTGGATCGATAACATTATTATAACAACAGAGACCTCACTATAACCATTCAAGAAAGAAAAGCCCAATCTTTTTTCCTATACGAAGCTCAAGGGATAGCAGTCGAACTTAGCTTTATGCATCTATATTGTACATGACTTTGAACGTCAATATTATTGTCGATTGAATGGTGTGAGATCATAGAAGTTGCACCTTCACTGACGTCATAATCGATGCCCACCTTGGTCCTCTAAAATGATAGAAACAAATTGGGTTTCCGTTACCATTTACTGGTTTTGATGGGATCCTATTCAACTGATGAGTTTGAGTAATTTTTCAATATCAAATCCGAAGTGAGTTGTCTTCTCGAGCTGTTGGTTTCTTTGTGTTTCCCATTTTAAGTGATTGTAAGACATCAATTTTTAATAGATCAACGAGTGGCCAAAGATAGGAGTCGTCTCACAATAAGTCAAAGAAATGACCTATAGCTTCTTATGCACTTTCAGAATTGCATTTAAAGAGCATTCAAGCGTGTGAAGGAACCTACATAGAGCAAGAATAGTCACTGTTCATAATTTCGTTTATGTGTGATAGTAAGGGAGAGATGAATATTGAAATTTTGATTCTCTTATGTAATCCTGTGTGTGAGCATTGGTTTAATTTGTGTAATTTGTAGAAATTTCACCTGTAGATCAAATTGGTAATGCAATGTACTAAAGCAAAACACATGATCTACTTCTACAAAAAATTAAGCGGAAGTAAAATCGATTTCATGAGCAACATCAACCATAAATGCATATAACTGATCAAGAGAAATAATCATAGATAACATAGATATATCACTGGGGAATGCACCAGCATAAAACCCCCAACACTGTATTATCAATCAAGTGGAAATCCTCTTTTTTTTACAAAAAATATCAGCTCAAGAGCTATCCTGTACTCTCTGCAATCAAAACATGAAGATCATAGACTCACTATGCCTCAATATGTAGGCCTCAAGTCCACCAATCCCCTATTTCCTTGTGCAATTTTGATTGGGGTCCAATTCATAACATGTGAGCATTGGCCCCAAATCATGCCTGCTATCAACCATAGGTCCAACTACACAATCCTTGAGGACACTAGTTCCTCTTGCATGCAAGGAATATTCCATGGGAAGATCCAAGCATTTGATAGTACATTGTCCCTCATCTGATCTCAACTGGGTCTCTGACAGAACTGACATGCAACAGTTATCCATGAGTGAATCCTCAGTTATCTAAAATAATAGTTGTCACATGCATGCAAGCACCAACAAACTATATTTTATTATTTTAACAACTTGTTAAAATAATCTAACTAGACTTGACTAGTTAGAAATAAGTCAACTAATTCTCTCATTATAGAATTTATACTTAATTCCTCAATCAGTGGAGAGAATAAAGGATAAATTCCTCAAACAGTGGGACGACTAATTTGCATGTTCTAACAAAGACTTCAAGTTTAATTTTTCTAACTAATTAACTCATGGAGATTAATCAGTTAATATTTTACACTGTTGTTAAGACCAAATTTGATTTTACTTCCTATAGATAGACCAGGGACTGCTATAAATAGGAAGGGACCTAGAAATTCCATTTTTAGAACTTTCTATTTTTAGCAGTTTCACCTCTCACCTAAGGTGGCCAATGACCTCACTGGCCAGACTGCTATTTTTAGACATGCTATTTTTAGACATTCTATTTTAGCACATTCTAAATTTAGCATTTCATGTTGCCCACTTGTCAACATAATTTGTGTGGCATTTTATTGTATGAATCATTGGGAGACCGATAACATAAATGATTTTTTGAAAATTTTGAATCTTTGTTTGTGAATAGCATTGAATGATGCATGTAACAATAGTCGACTCTGTGTGTAAATTCAAGATAGGAATATTGTTGAGGGTTTTTCTTATTTGTTTTGTTGGAGAAAAGGTCAACCAGTCTGTGTTGTAATAAGTATGTTCGCACTTTGGAAAGTTGACTCCATGATTAAATATGGAGATGGGATTTTGTTGGAACGTGTTTTGCAAGATTATTGGGGTGCCATAACCCACACGTCCCAGGATTGAGGACATGAAGAACTAGAAGCATGTTGTAGGTCGACAGACTTATTCATATTTTTGTTCAGCAATAAAACTTTGTGCATAGTTTTTTAAATGGCATCTCATACAACACACATGAGATGAGATGAATGCAATGGGTGTGATGTGATTTGAGCATTAAAATCTTTACGTGTGGAATGAAGAGCATGAAGTTCTAGTCCATGGATGCGTTCAAAAGGAAGGTATAATTTCTTTCTTTATGACAAAGTTGTCTCCATTTCCATAGTAAATCTAGATAAGCTCTGGCACTTGTTGGGTGGCCACATGGGCCACATGATTGGATGATGGTTTCTCACTTCAAATATTTAAAAACAATGTCATTAATTTTGGGTGAGAGAATCCTTATAAAGGATTAGTATTCTTAAATATATTGTAATTTATTCCCTTGCATGGTGTGTGGTGAAAAGTTAAATTTATCATTGAAAAGTCACAATGTCAAATGAGCAAGTTCAAGTTAGGGTTGATGTGAAATTTAAGTGGAGCATAGATTGAAGTTAATATCTGGTTAATTTTAAAGATAAAGCTTTGTATTATCATTTCTTAAACAGTACAAACAACAATGTTGTGAAGGTGAAGGTTGATATCTTATGTACTCCAATATTTAATAATAAAAAAATTATATTGTTCTTTGGTGTTGAAGTGTCCTAGATCCACTTGAAATTTGAATAAGGGGGTCTTAAGTACACTTTGCTGGCATGTGATGGTGATTTTCTATTTGAAGGCTTGTAGTATTTTATGTCTAGTTTTGACACTATAGTTGCAATTTTTCATCATACAACTATACACTCAATGTGTTTAAAGCATTTGTAAACAAGAAACTACAAGTAAGGACAAAAAAGAAAAGCACATATGTTCATGCACCCACAATTAAGAATCTGCAAAGAACAAACTTAAGAAATCATCAACATTCCAAGACATGTCTACATCAGCAACATTTGCATCAAATCAACAATAGTTTTTAAACATTGCTCTTGTAACCAATTTTTGTAAGAGTCAAATTCAATTGAAATTGAATTGTATTGTAACTTGCAAATCATAATTTTTGTAAGTTAATTTTTGTATCAGGTGCATTCTCGGTTGAACCCAACACCCAAGCCTTGAATGATTAAAGTCAGAAATTGATAGGGGGTTAAGTTCTTTCAAAATCATTTGAACTTGTCATCCACTCATTACATTGTAAAATCATTAATTTGGATGCATTTTCGGTGGTAGCTGACACCCTAAGCCTGTTAAAACATAATCAAGAGAGAGTGAAATTGAGCAAAACAAAGCACAACTCTAAAAAACGAGCGTGAAATTCAAGAAAGCCAGTTTGAAAAATTAAGTCTTAAAAGCAAGCAAGCATGAATTCAAGCGAGCGTGTTCACATGGAGAAAAACATTCAATTGTTAGAGGTTCTTAACAATTTGATCCTATCCACTACTAAAGACACGGTGAAAATAAGAAAAGTCCTTCTTGCTGATATCAAAAGGCATCTACATTATGCACATGAGACTATTGAATTCCTCCCAGCTGAATCACAACTACAACGTGATGAGCTACTACAAAAGGGTCATGTGTCAAAGCCTTTCAGCAATACAAATTCAAATGAATAAGATGATGATTCCAAGCCAGTCAACCATAAAACTTCAAGTGTAGAAGTTTTCCATGATCACATTCAACTTTCTTGTTCCAAGCCAATCATCAAAGCATTGGAGGAAATCTAATGTAACAAAAATCGACATGGTTTAGGATATGACATAGGTGACAATAACTTGCATATCTAAAATTATTCAAAACCAATCAATTTTATCAGTGGAGGATTTCTTGATCAAGTAACATTAGAAAGCCATGAGAAAGTTGAAGAAAATCCAAAATGCAAACATTGTCAAAGAACATGTCAAATGGAAGATCATTGTTTTTATGTCCATCCTTGTCACCACTATGGCAAGAAAAATCACTCATCAGTGAAATTTTGCAAACAAAACCAACTAGCGAGACTGAAGATCAATTATGCATGGATTGATCCTTTGGAGTGGCCATCTACATTCAAACGACTGTATAAGTTTTACCGCAAAAATCACCTCACCTATTGCAGCCAACAACCAAATGAAGATGGTACTGTCATGTGGGGAGTACAATGGTGCAACTCTCCTACATCTGAAGGAGGGGGAGTTCAAAAACAAATGCAAATGGTTATGGTCTCTCCTTTCAGCTGACAAAGGGGGGAATTGATGGTTGTCATACTGAAATTTTTCGACAACAGCAAATTTTTCCAGTGGGCATCAAAATCCTAGCGGGAAAGTGATTGGGATGCTAATTGAGAGAATTTGTTGACATTCTTTTGTTCACTTGGATGGTCATTGGACCAAGCAAGGGATAGATGGATCCCTTTTCATTACAACTTGGCATTTGAGGGAGTTGTCAAGCATTTTCAAAGTTGTATCAGACTTATAACTGATTCACTTCTCTTGGTGTGCTCTCTTCATATTAGAGTTTTTGGCATCCAATTTTGGTGGTTTTTGAGGCCGTTCTTAATTGAGGATCAACTCAACAATTTCAGCATTAAGACTTGGAGGTGGTACCATGTTCTTACTTTGGACTTATGATTGAGGGGGGGAATGTTAGCCTCACTCTCACATAAAACTATCAATAAGTCCAAATAAATAGATTATTAAAACTTGAAATAATTCCTACTTGTCTTTTCTAGAATGAGACTGTGGAAGTTTTTTCAAGTCTAGTTGGTTGAGATAATTTCTCCAACTAGTTAAGCTCTTAGATTAGTGTGTGGTTAAGATATTCACTCAACCAAAATGATTGTATGTCGAAGATAAATAAACAGTCTTAAGACATAATCTTGATGTATTTAAATGTATGATTATCATTCTTTATTGATACAATACATTAAAGCCACAAGCCTTTTCCACCCAATCTCAGTTTCTCATAATTTCAATTTTTAACTTTTATTAATTTCCTATATATAACTCTTTTAAATTATATAACGTGAATAACATTTTATTGTTAATAATTTTTTCGAAAAAATAAATAACTATTTA